>PVJH01002091.1:0-179798 GCA_004026705.1 Nesogale talazaci | reverse complement strand
GACAGGCCAGTGGGTTGGAAGTCTTGTGGGTCCAGTAGCATTGTAAACATCTTGGCACTGGCAGGGTTCTTCACATGGATTCTCTAGCTCCAGAAGTCTGGTTGCAACAAGGCAGGTCTATGTGGCTTCTCCAACTCCCAGGGCATTGTGCCATCTGTCTTATCAGTACAGGGTCTCTCAAGGAGAGAGGTAAGAGTCTCTGAGGGAGTCAATAGTGAAAGAATCTCTCCCACTTCCAAGGAGGAAATTCAGGAGTTCCCAGAATTCTCAGGAGAAAGTCATGCCCACACAGAGACCTCATTGGCTAAAACCCAATTGGCAGACTAGACTCCACCCTTTAATTCTTAATCCTCTCAAGTCCCAAATTGACACCACATTATGTAATTACCACAGGTGGTTCTTAAGGTGTGCATCTACTGGGCCTCCTACTCCCACCAGAGGACAGTGATGCCCCCCCCAAAAAATATGTGCTTCTAAGGGGGATAGTGTGTGCTTCATCAATACTAGGCAGGTTCTTTATCCCTTTAGTTGGGAGACAGAATCAGAAATTTACACAGCCTCAGAGTAGAAGCATGACTACAACTTGGTGGTTTTCTTCTTTTTGTTTTGTTTTGTTTTGTTTTTTAAGCATCACTGCCTTCTGGTGGGAGTGGGAGGCCCAGCCTTGCTCCTGGAGAGCTGCTGCTGGATTTGAACCTCCAAGCCAGCGGGCCGCCATCCTGCACTCAACCACTATGCCACCAGGGCTCAGCTGGTTTTCTTCTTATAGCAGTGGATTCATACAATATTCTTCCTTTGTGATTGGCCAACTTCACTCAAAATAATGGTTTCCAGGTCCTTCTATGCCATTTGCTATCTTGTGATTTTGTCACTGCTTTTTAGGGATGCATAGTGTTAGTTTCTTTTCTCTCTTTTTTTGAATAGCAAATTAATAAATATTGATTATCACAGTTTTATAAAAAGTAGTTATATATATGCATGTGCATATATGTGGAGAGAAACTGACACTAATTTGTGGTTATCAGGGAGGGAGTATGAGATAAGAGAAAGCACTATCAAGAAATGGAAATGCTATTTCTGATCATTGGAAGGGTAACATTGAATGTGATTCTGTCACTAAGAAGTACACAAGGCGGGGCTGAGCCCTGGTGGTGTAGCAGTTGTGCGCGGGACTGTGGCCCACTGGGTTGGAGGTTCAAATCCAGCAACAGCTCTCTAGGAGCAAGGCTGGGCCTCCTACTCCCACCACCAGGGCAGTGATGTCCCCGCCACCCCCCCAAAAAAAAGAAGTTCACAAGGGGAAAGGGGGTATTGGTAATGGATATAAATATATTTTTGCTAAAATGCCTTTAAAAAAGTACATATGGTTTCACAAATATATACATAGGCATATATGTATTAATATGCGTACATACATTGAATATGTTACACAGATAGGAGTATCTGGCGGAATGTATACATACAAGTTAGTGTGTATATGCATATACATCATACATATAATAAATCACATTGGGTTACAAATATGGATCCTTCTTAGACAAAACCAGACACCTTGAGAGATGGGTTTTCTGGATTTTAAAATTCAGGGCCATAGCCTTAAGGGAAAACTCAGGCAATCGGCATAACACAAGGATAAGCTAAAAATTATAGCAACACAATCATATAAACCTTTATCAAACAAAAATAATGTAAAAATTTTGTAGCTGGTCCATCTTCCTAATCCTCTCCCCAAAGAATTCTGTGATTTTCAATTTACATCATATGCAAAG
The DNA here is from genome assembly GCA_004026705.1 of Nesogale talazaci. Taxonomy (NCBI): domain Eukaryota; kingdom Metazoa; phylum Chordata; class Mammalia; order Afrosoricida; family Tenrecidae; genus Nesogale; species Nesogale talazaci. Next base: position 178,029 of record PVJH01002091.1, on the reverse strand, counting down.
AGTCAGTTTTGACATTCTCAAGGGGCCAAGATTGTGTTCCTTTCAATGTTCTTTGAGTTTGGGGAACAAAAACCAAAAAGAAACCTTAAAGAGAAAGACCAGAGAGGTATGGTGGGTGAGAACAGGGTTTTCATAGGACAGCTCTTCCTAAAACAGGACAGGTTTTACTTCCCTAAAAGAACGAGCAGGTCCCTTGTCATGATTTACAAAAAAAAAAAAAAAATCAAACATTTCTGGATTTATTCTCACTAATAAAGTTAAACTTTTCTGGATTTATTCTCACTGATAAAGTTTGATTTACTTAAAACTTCTTCATAATAAGCACTTTCCCTTTCCCCTCCTGTTACTGCTACTCTTATTATTAGTCCTGAGGGGTTTATCTGCCCTGGATTCTCTGTCTTTCCAGCGCTTACCTGTACCATTGTACATGTTCTGGTCTTCATGGATTTGTCAGGTAGAATTGAGATCATGAGAGTGGGGGATCACCATGTAAATTATGCCAGCAAGTGGTGTAAAATTTCTGCAAATTTCAGTTTTTGTAAACTGTGCACAAAAAAAAGAGTCAGAGAAATAAGTCTGCTCTTTATATTTAAACAGTACTGTATACTTGACTTAAGTGCCCTAAAATTACCCCCAAGCAATTTTATAATTGCTTATTACTTATTACTCATCACTCTATAGTTTAATCACTCAAACTATAGTACAGTTTTAGGTAATTTTTTTTACAAACTGCACACAAAAAATATACATGAAATCCCCAATTTGGAACCACAATCTTTTTTCCTAAAGAGAAACATTTCCTAATATTTTCCTCTTTTGTGTTTATAAGTACATAAGTACTTAAAATATACATTAAATGTACATAAAATATACAAATGCTGTCATTTGCATCTTGTTTCCCCCATTCTTGAAAATTATTTGAGAAATTGTATCACTACTTTTGCCTAGGCCATATCACTTACAAATTTTAATAAAGAAAATTCTTATGAAAGAATGCACTTATTTTAAAAGGTGATCATCTGTCCTTTCTAATTATCATCATGATGCTTTAGTATTATTTGAGAGATTGAGGAGGAAGGAATTAATATGATCAAAGTGACGTATATTTTGCTACTTTCACCAAATATAAAACTAGCATGTAAATAAATCCTTTAACATATCATAGAACAGGTAAACTTTATGTCATAAAAATAATTAATTATAATTCATTTTAACCAAAGTCTAATGAGAGATCAGATACATTTTCTGTACCATAACCAGGTTACTTTTGCTTTAAAAAGAAAATAGTAACTAATACTTTATTCATCTGACTGATAAGATGAAAATATATACATACATAGCTATCCTATACTCAATGATGCTGTTGAAACATCAGAACATCATCATGTAAATTAAGAGCCTGAGCACTTTGACAGGCTAATGAAGCTTTTGTGATAGAAAGCATACACACACCTGGGAAGCTTACCACCATAGGTCAAATAATCCAGTGATTCGAGTCAAAGTCTAGAAGCACAACCGTGATACACATCATCTAACAGTGCCTGTCAAATGACAGGAACATGATATGTATCTATAGATACTGATATAGATACTTTCTTAAACCTGACATAAATCATTATGAGGGAATTATGAAAGTCTTGGGCTTCAGAATTTTGTCAGTGTTGAGCATTTTTTTATATTTTAGAGAGGTTTTTTAGGGGGAAGGATCATTGACTCCCCTACTTATTGTTTTTATAAATAGTTCCTCTGGTGCGTATTTCACATACCACATAATTTAATCTTTCAACCATATTAAATTGTGCAATGATCATCACAATCAATTTTGGAATATATTTTTTCATAATCATTGTTATCTCTCCATTTCCTATAATAGTCCACTGCGATGTCACTAGGTAATTATCAGTCCAGATACTGTCTCTATAAATCTACCTATCCTGTATTTCACATATAGAAAAACATATAAAACACGAATAGGAAACAAATTTTAACAACAGCAAAGACTAGACAAAACAGAAAAATCTCAATAAAATGCAAAAATTATTAAAAACAGAAACAATATTAAGATAGCGCAAAGGGGAGATCAATGACAAGGTTTTACATTTTCACCTAATTACATGTGCCGTAATTGACTTTACAATGTTCTCTGACAGCAAGACTATTCACATCCTTCAGCTGTTGTCAGAGGGGGTTCAGCAGAGGCTTACTCCATGTAGGGACTCTACAGATGGACTTTTGAATATTACTGTCATCCATTAACTTCTGAAAACCAGGCAGTCACATCACAATTTAAGCCCTGATATCAATCCCACCTTCAGTTTGGATCTTACTGGTTATAATCCTTGGATCATACAGCCTGTTATAGTATACTTATTTCATGTGGACTTAGTTGATGTCTCACTTAGATGGCTGCTTGTTTGAAGACAAATCTTTAAACTCTGGACCCTATTCTATATGATAAGTATGCATCATCTGATTTCTTCACAATATATACTGTAGTGCCCATATGTCAAGTGATCTCTTCATAAGGGGAAGTCTTCAGTAGGGGTATGTTATAAGAACTATTTTTTTAGATTGGGCTAGAATTAAGTGTGTGCACAAAATTCATTCATATAAGTATAGTTCATATATGTCTCTAGTTCATGTTCTTTTTGCATTTTTCTCTATAGTTAAAGTACTTTTATTAAATCATTTTATTGGGGGTTCTTACCATTCTTATCAGAATCCATACATCCATCCATTACATGTCAAATGTTTGTACATTTGTTGCCCTCCTCATTCTGAAAACATTTGCCTCCACCCTCCCAGTATCACCACAATCAGCACTCTCAGTCCAGAAGGGATCATCTGTCCTGGATTCCCGATGTTTCTGGTTCCTATCTGTTCCAGTGTACATCCTCTGGTCTAGATGAATTTGTAAGGTAGAATTGGGATCATGATAATGGGGGAAAAGGGGAGGAAGCATTAAAGAACTAGAGGAAAGTTGTATGTTTCACCATTGTTATACTGCACCTTAACTGGTTCTTCTCCTCCCTGTGACCCTTTTGTAAGGGGATGTTCCATTACCTACAGATGGGCTTTGGGTCCCCAATCTGTACTCTCCCTCATTTATAATGATATAATTTTTACTTCTTGATACCTGATACCTTATCTCTTCGATACCTCGTGGTCACACAGGCTGGTGTGCTTATTCCATGTGGGTTTTGTTGCTTCTGAGCTGGAGGGCTGCTTGTTTACCTTCAAGACTTTAAGACCCCAGACAATAGATTTTTTTATAGCTAGGCACTATTGGCTTTCTTCACCACTTTTCCTTATGGACACATTTGTCTTCAGAGATCATGTCGAGAAGGTGAGCATCATGTAATGCCAATTTGAAAAAACAAAGTGTTCTTGCATTGAGTAAATACTTGAGTGGAGCCCCAATGTCCATTTGCTGCCTTAATACTAACCCTATAAGTATATGCATGTAGATCTATTTCCCCATCATCGTATGCAAATATATTTACCTATGTACATATCACTGTCTTTTTATGAAATTGTTAGATGCCATCAAGTGGGCTTCAATCCATAAAGACCCTCTGCACAACCGAACAAAACTCTGTATAGTCCTGCATCATCCTCAGAATTGTTCCTATACCTGAGTCCATTGATGAAACCACTATGTAAATCAATCTTGTTGAGGATTTCCTCTTTTTCACCACCCCTCCACTTTACCAAGTGTGATATCCTTCTGCAGGGATTGGTCTCACTGGACAGACACAATGTCCAAAATATCTAAGACAAAATGTGGCCATTCTTGCCTCTTAAGAGTAGTCTGGCTTTACTTTTTCCAATATAGATAATGTTGTCCTTTTAACATTACATGGTATTATCAATATTGGTTTCCAGCACCACAATTAGAATGCATCTATTTTCTATGATCTTCCTTATTCAATGTCCAACTTTCACAAACATATGATGCAATGGAGAATACCATGGCTGGTGTAGGAGCACCTCAGTCTGCAGAGAAACAGCCTTGCTTTTCAGCACTTGAAAGTGGTCCAGTGTGCAGTCGGAAACATGGGGAATTTAGGATAGATGTTCCCTCAGGACTAGTGATGGGAGTGGTGATACTGGGATGGTGGAGTAGAAAGGGGGAACCAATTTTAGGACTCTACATATAACCTCCTCTCTGGGGCATGGCCAACAGGGAAATGAGTGAAGGAACACATTGGTCAGTGTATGATATGAAAAAGCAATAACAATTTGTAAATTATTAAAGATTCATGGGGGTAGGAGGAAGAAAAATATGGGGAGCTGGAACTGGGGGCCTGGGTGGAGGGTGGATGCCTAGGGAGTGATGATGGCAATAAATGTGCAAATGAGGCCTGCATACAATTGATGTACGTATGGATTGTGAGGGGAGGTGTATGAGTACCCAATAAAATGACTCATTACAAAAAAGGGGGGAGGAAAAGAGGAGCTTATACCAAGAGCTCAAGTGGAAAATGTTTGGAAAGGAATGGGGCAACGTGTGCAAATGTGATTGATACAGATGATGTATGGAATGTTATATTAGCTATAAGAGCCCCCAATAAAATTATTTTTTAAAAAGTGGTCCAGTGCAACAGATTTACCCAATGCAATGTGTCTTTTTTATATCTCTTGAGTGCTGCTTCCATGAGCATCATTTGTGGATCCAAGTAAGACAAAACCCTTAACAACTTGAAGCCTTTCTCCATTTATCATGATGCCAACTATTGATCCATTGTGAGGATTTTGTTCTTCCTTATATTGAGTTGCAATCCAATGAAGACTATGATCCTTGATCTTCATCAGCATGGCCTTTAAGTCCTCCACTCTTTCAGCAAGCAAGGTTGAGCCATCTACCTACAAGCCTCTACACTCCTGATGCCACTCTCTTCATCATATAACCCCGCTGCTCTAATTATATGCTCAGCATACAGATTGAGCAAGTATGGTGAGAGGATACAACCCTGACTAACTTATTTCCTGATTTTAGATCATGCAATATTCCACTTGTCTGTCAGTTTGTCATATGGTGGTTTATGGAAGCTACGTCACTGGTATTTCAAAGACTATAGGATCATCCAAAGCAAATAGGTTTCAGAGGTACTTCCAGACAATGGAGAAAAAAGCTCTGCTACCTATTTTGGAAGAAGAAGCCACTGAAAGCCTTTTGCATAACTTTGAAGCATTGTCAAATACTGAAAGCCTAAACAAAGGAAGTAGAACACCATCAGACATACTGCCATCTGATGGACCCCTCTGGTCTGCGAGCACTCAAAAAGTGACTGAAGAGGAGCTGATTTCTTCAAAGGGAGTGGATCATGATGATGTGAGTTGGATAAAGCCTGGAGGTGTGGAGCATTTGGGATCTTCATTTGCTGAGGGGCATGACTTACGATAAAGAGAAACTGCTGCAAAAATCTTCTAATGCTTAGAGTGTGGAATGTGTGAAGTCTGTTTAGGAAAATTGGAAGTGGTCAAAAATGAAATGGAATGCATGAAGATTGATATCCTAGGCATTCATAAGCTGAAATAGACTATTAATGGCCATTTGAATCAGAAAATCATATGATTTACTGTGCTTGGAATAAATTAAGAGAAATGTTGTGACATTCATTTTCAGAAAAGATTTTGCTAAATTCACCATGAAGTACAATGCTATTACTGATCAGATTATATCTATTGGCAATCAAAAAATCAATAAATGCAACTATTATTCAAGATAGTGATGAAGAAATTGAAATATTTTATGATTATTTCAGTCAGAAATTGATCAAACATGCAATCAAAATACATTGATAGTTATTAGTGATTGGAATGCAGAAATTGAGAAAAGGAGGAGGTACCATTAATTGGTGATAGAAACATTTCTGGAGATTGTATGATAGAATTTTGCAAAAATAGTGACTTGTTCATAGCAAATACCTTTTTTCAACAACACAAAAAGCAACTATATACATGGACTTCCCAGAATCAAATGGAATACTTCTGTGGGAAGATGTGATGAAGTTCAATATCAGCAACTAAAACTGGACCAGGAGCCCAGTGTGGAATACACCACCAATTGCTCACATGTACGTTCAGGATAAAGCTGAAGGAAATGAAAAGAAATCTACAAGGGTCAAAATACAACCTTGAGTCTATTCCACCTGAATTTCAAGAACATCTCAAAAGCAGATATGGCTCATTGAACACAAATGAAAGAAAACCTGAGGAGCTGTGGGAGGACATAAAGAACATCATTCATGAAGAAAACAAAAGGCCATTGAAAGACATAAAAGAAAGTAAAGATCAAAATGGATGTCAGAAGAGACTGAAGCATGAACTTAATAGTACAGTAGCTAAAGAAAATGGAAGAAAGGATGAAATCAAGGTGCTGAATAGAACATTTCAAAAGACACTTCAAGATGACAAAGATAATATTTTAAAGAAATGTGCAAGGACCTAGAATTAGAATACAAAAAGCAAAGAACATGCTCAGCTTATCTAAGACAAAAAGAACTAGAGAAAAATTCAACCCTTGGGGCATAATTTTCAAAGATTCCACAGGCAAAATCTTGAATGATGCATCAAGGCATCAAAAGAAGATGGAAAGAATACACAGAATTACTGTACCAGAAAGAACTAATCGACAGCTCCCCATTTCGGGAGGTAGTATGTAAGCAAGAAATGGTGCTGGAGGAAGAAGGTCCAACTGCACTGAATGCCAAACAACAAGGCTCCAGGAATTGATAGAATACCCACTGATATGTTTCAGAAAGCTGAAAAAGCATTGGAAGCACTCAATCATTTATGCTAGGAAATTTGGAAGACAGCTAATTGGCCAGCTGAAAAGATCCATATTAGCACCATTCCAAAGAAAGATGATCCAATGGAGTGCTTAAACTAGAGAAGGCTATCATACGCAGGTAAAATTTTACTTGGGGTCATTCAACAGTGGTTGCAGCTGCACATTGACAGAGAGCAACCAGAAGTTTAGGCCATGTTCAGAAAAGGACATGGACCAAAGGATATCATTGCTGATGACAGGTGGATCTTGGCTTAAAGCAAAGAATATCAGAAATATGTTTACTTGTATTTCATTGACTATGCAGAGGGATTAATATGCTGGGTGCAGCATAATAATGGTGGTGGATAAACTTGAGAAGAATGTGAATCCCAGAACACTTCATTGAGCTGATTCAGAATTTGCACACAAAGGTAGTGGTACAAACTGAACAAGCAACTTCATATATTTGTAAAATACTCACTGACATCAAGCCAATTCCAACTCATAGTGACAGAGAAGAACTGTCCTTTGGGTTTCTGAAACTATAAATTTTATTTTTCTCATTTTTCTCCCTCTGATCAACTGGTGGATTTGAACTGACTTTGGATTTATTAAAGAAATTAACAAGTTACCACAATCCAGGATCAGAAAACACTAAGGGTACAGTCAATGGTCTATGGCAACACATCTCCTCAACCAGCAACCAAGTCTCTGTCCAGTCCTGAGCCTCTCAGTCACATGGTCCCTTGGTCTGTTTCCCTGGGCCAAAAAGCCTGCTTGAAGCTTTGCCTCACAGAAGCATAGTCTCAGTGCTGCTCCTCTGTTCTCTCTCATGGTCTTCTTGTCTCCACCTCTAGTCTCAGCCTAGTTTTCTTGTTCTGTCTCATGATCTCTGGGCCACAGCTTCTGATATTTTTGTTCTAGGTCTCTACCATAGACAGAGAGCTTGAATGTACTCCATTGTTTTTCTTCTTTGATGCTTCTGGAATTTCACTTTCTGTCTTGATTCTAGGATAGCTCATTCTTATACACAGAGGAATGGCAATTAAATTGACCAGTACTTTCTAGTAACGTGAATTTCACACACCTCATTTTCATAGTCCCACCCAATCATTTAGTGGGAGTTGCAGAGACATGGATAGAAGAGCCATATTAAGAAATTTCACTTCACCACATGTGGCACGTAAATGTCTCTGGCATTGCAACCTACTGTTGCAGAGTTTGAACCCAACTGGGAGTTGCAGGTGCATAAGTAACATTTCCTTGTCCTCCTGATATTTGGAGAGATCCAAGAACAGGATGCTATGGCGTAGTCTGAACATTGTATATTTTTCAGGGCAGTTTCTCAGATATTCTAAAATGAGATCCTGAAATGGGAAGATGGTGTGCGTACACACATTTACAAAGTGCACAGAAAATCAGTATCACAACCTGGGCCTCTTTTCCACTGGATTCCTAGTGTAATGTCCGCACCGTGATTCTCCTATGTGGTTTTTGAAGGAATGAAAGTCAGTTTGCCCAGCCATTAGCTAACTCTGTTCTCTATCATCTAAGGCTCATATCCCAAATAGGAATCTCAGCCCCCTTTTTCAAGACATTTATAATCTAGAGAAGAAAGGACACATATAAAGACAAAGATGGAGTACAAATTCTTTTAAATACACAGTTATATACAAAACCACTTACAGCTGGTACACAAGCACAGTTAATGGTGTGAGTGTGGGTGGAAATGGCTGGAAAAGAGGGTGCTTAGACAGAAGGTAGAAGAGGATTGTAGCTCAGAGAATTGTACCTTCCAGCAAGAAAAATAGCTATCAAGTAGAAAGGTTCCTAGTTCTAGAAATAGAGCATGAAGTAAAGAGTTCTGTGGGTTAGGAAGAAGGATCTTGCCAGAATCCATTATAGTAGCCTAGACAAAAATAGATGATTAGCAAATGTCAACAATCTATGATTAGGTTCTTAATTTTTTTTTCCTAGAGGCCAGAAAGTCAGCAGTTCTTCCTCAGGGCTACTGGGCTTATTCCGCTGTGAGCTCCGAGAAGCAGTCCACCTCAATCGCATGTTGTCTGAAAATGGCCTATAGCAGGGCCAGAATTGGGCTAGGCAATTCAGCCTGCCATAAAACTGGGGTTTTTTAAAAAATAATTACTCCAAATATCAAAATGAATAATAATGATGCAGAATATATAGATGGTAAACTGTCTCAGTTTCTCACTCTCTACCAACCTTCAAAAATTAAAACATCAGTTACTACCAAGTTGGCTCTCATTCAATATGACATGTGCCTCAGAATAGACCCGTGTTTCACGAGTTTTCAATGGCTGATTTTTTCAGAAGTAGTTCTTTGAGATTAAGGAAGACCTAAAAATATTAAACATCTTGATAAAGGAACAGAAGATGCAAATCTGTTTCTGATTCTGTCAGTTCAGATTAAGTTCTCCAGCAGGGCCCTACCTTTCTTCATAAAAGTCCTCTCACTTGCAGCTAGACTTTTCTGGCTTGCTACTGGGTAAAACCCTTAGGTTATTCAAACAGTCAGCATACTGACGAAAAGGTTCAAGCCCACCAGAGCATCTCAGAAGAAGGGTCGGCCAATGAAAAGACTAAGGAACACAGTGCTGGAGTGCACGGAAGTCAGAATCAACTCAATAGAAACTGGATCATAAATTCTTCCTCAGCAAGGACATTGTTCTTGGCTGAATTGCCAGCAGGTTCTGCAGATTTTGTAAGTCTTGAGTGTTGAATAAGAATTTGTGATCTTGTGGGGGGTGGAGGGTTTGGGGGAAAAAAAAGAATTTGTGATCTTCTGACAAAAAGTGGAAACTTAATTCCTAACACCTCTATGAGTCTCAGTTTCTTTATTAGCTGGTAGGTTTGAGTTCATGGCTATTTTGTCCCTAGCATGTCCCAGGTTGATGGACTGAGACAAGATAGGGATGAGACACTCAGAAGACAAGGTGGCAGAGCTGCCACCCTCCCTGCACCTGCAATGTGTGTACCCAGTTCCCAACACCAGTCTCAAGAGAAAAGTTGAAGTGGGCACTAGACGAGAAACCGAAGATTCACAGGAGCCAAGAGGATCAAGTGGGGAAAACTTAATGAGAAATTAGTCTTGTTCAGAGATGTATGAAAGAAAACTAGACCTTTGCAATAGATTAACAAAGCAATGAACACTCAGGAGCAATCTCAAAATTAAGTGACAACACATCAGCAGATTTGCCTCTTCCCACCTGACCCCACTCACTGCAGCTTCCCCAGGCTATCACTTACCATATTTGAGGCACTTTATCTGGTATCCCCTTGAATTTATGATGGGGAGTAAGTTCCCTTTTCAGCTCCCTTTCATTATGTTTCTGGGCTTCCATATTACCATGCTTGAGAAAGGACTCTGGGGCTTACCTGATTAGCAGAAGCTACTCAGTAGTGCCCCATTTCAAATGGTGCCCAGGGCAAATGTCATACATGCCATAACTTATCTGTGCCTCTAGTTCTACTATTCCCACCTATGACCCAAAGAAAGTCACTCTGGGCTGCATAGTTCTGTATCCATAATGTGACTGAGCAAACACCAAAAGAAACACCAACCAGAAATGAAGGGAAAGGAAGAGAGAGTGGAGCACATCCTGGACCACCAAGCCTTGAGGACGATATCCTCACTCAGACAGCCAATGCACAGAGAGGACCAGATGGCCAGCTCCACTGTGAGGCATGATGTTCCGTGGTGACCCATGACCCTGCAGGGGTCAGCATTGGAGACTCAGTGTTTGGATTGCACCCGGTCTGAGCCTACCACACAGAGGAAAACATTGAGGGTGTGCGGCAGAGCAGCAGGTGGGAGCAGAGCATGGAGGTCATGAGGGAGTGCCAAGGAAGGACTTTGGGGCCAGGACAGGGAACTCCAACAGAGTCAACTGGGGGACACTCCTGAAGGTCAACGAACAAACCTTGAACTATTTACAGGTCTTTCTTTATTATTATTATTTTGTTTATATATTTTTTCAGAATATTGGTTTTTTTCTTGCTGCAGTCTTTGGTTTTCTTCTTCTTCTTTTTAGTATATGTGCTGCCAAAGCAAACACGAGTTTTTGGTTTTCTTTTGTCACTTTGTATTGCATGTCTCATTTTTTTATGCATATTATTGTCTCTGTAGGTCTGTCTAGATAAGGTAGGCTGGGTGATCAGAAAATGATGGGATCGATGGTTTTGGGGAGTATATGGGAGAGGGGCAGGTGGGGAAAAGGAGGTGGTGTTGATCAACCCAGGGACAAGGGAACAACAAGTGATCCAAAATCAACTGGAGGGTGTGAGAGGCCCAGTAAGGATTGATCAAGGGTAGGGTAAGTGAGAGGAATTTCTGAAACCCAAATGAAGGCTGAGCATGGTAGTGGGGCAGGAGAGAAGTGAAAGAAAGTAGAGGAGAGAAATAGGAGGCAAAGGGCATTTGTGGAGGTCTAAATACAGGCATGTACATAGGTAAATATTTTTATGGATTGTGATAAAAGTTATATGAGGCCCCAATAAAATGATTTTTAAAAATGGAAGGGAAAATACTTGTGAATTAAGTCCCCTCTAACCAGAGACCATTGATGTGAACAACATTACTATAATGCAGTACGCATTGGAAAGTGGATTGTTGCACACGGAGTTAGGTCAAAACTTAGCACCCTGTCATTCAAGCTTCCTGGTGATCCATGTAAAATCTATCCTCGTTTTTAAGATTCTCTGTTTTCTTTTCCATTGGAAATCTTATTTGTCTTAATTTGTTATTTTCTGTTTATAAATGTGCTTTTCTGTATATGAATTCCAAGTTAGGTATATCTGTGGAAAGAGTAACTGGATTAATGGTTTCTTGGGAGTATGGCAAGGGGAAGGGGATTGGAGGAAAGAGGGAAACTAATAATGAGGAGTAAAGGACCAAAAAAGTTCTAAAACTTATTGCAGTGATGATTGTACAACTCTTCTTGATGTAATTGAATTATTGGATTATATAACATGAATTATATGCCAATAAAACATTTTGAAAAAATTGTTAAAGTGAAAAATAAAGAAATACCATCCAAATCTAAAATCTTTCATGTGTTACAGTTGGCTACAAAAGAGACACGAGTCCAGTGTGGTTACTAATATCCCCCTGCTCTCCTGAGCTCTAGATGAGTACATCTTCCTAAAGGTATGGATAAGAGATTATTTCTACAAGAAGAAAAGAGATTCAGATTCCTCTATTCTTCGTCATATTAGACTACTAGAAAAGAAATATGTAAAGGCTATCAGCAGGAAAAAAAACTTGATCAGTATAACTCCTCTCCAACCTGGAGTCATAGCATTTTTCAGTTTTTGCATCTGTGTTGTCATTGGGGAGTTATCAGACTGGGTCTGTGCTTTAACATCTGTCAGCTAAATCAGAGACATAAATGCAAAAATATAGGACTCAGAATTACCATGTGATTTTTACATCCCTGTATGACACAAAGTTAAGCAAGCAATAAATGACCATGAGACACAACAATAATAATTTTTCATCAGTAATGGAACCCTAGTTTCAAAAAGAAAGAATACAGACCTACTTTTTCCAGAACCATATTTGGAAATCTCAAAGAAGCAGACCATAAGCATCTAAGATCAGTAGTCCTCAACCTTCCCAATGCCACCTCCTTTCATACAGTTCCTCATGTTGTGGTGACCGCTCAACCATAAAATTATCTTCATTGCTACTTCATAACTGTACAACGCCTGTGAAAGGATCATTTGACCCTCAAAGGGGTCATGACCCACAGGTTGAGAACTGCTGAAAGATGAACAAATGGCTTTCTATTTGAAGCGTACTGTGCCTATGAATGCAACAGAACTGGCAGTACCTATCAGCATGATATGCCAGGTATGAGTCATACCTAGGCATGAGACATACATACTTTGATATCTACTCTAAAATATACAGGAATCCTTGTCTTGTGGACACATTTTCATGTAGGGTTTGTTCCTAGGGTCCTACAGCCTTAATCAAAGGTTACTCTTCCAGCTTCTTTTGTTTTGAAGACAGGATAATTAGCTAGATAGAATGGAGTGAGTTAGGTTAGCTTAAGTTTTTTTATGTTGATTTACGTGAATGCTAAAATTGATTTATGTGAACTCAAGTTGATTTATATTAACTTCAAATTTAGTAATTTTAGGATTCCTAAGCTTTCTTGGGAAAAAATGAGCAATTGTATCACTCTCTCCACATGAAGCTTAGAGGTGGTTGTCAAAGTCCCAGAAGTCCAGTGGGCCCAGCAAACCCACCAAACAATTCCACCCCTGGAGTTAAGGTAGCATTTCATTTCCTTCAAACCAAATGTATGGGTTTGAGTGTGTTTGTGTATAAACTCATTGTGGTCAGCGCTGACTCATATAGACCCTGTGGGATAGAGGGGAAGTGTTCCATAGAGTTTCCAAGATTGTAATCTTTACAGAAGCGGGCTGTCTCACCGTTCCCTCTTGAAGCATTGGTAGGTTCAAGTCACTGGTCCTCAGGTTAGCAGAGAAGCATCTAACCACGGAGCAACCAGGGCTTCACTTCCTTCCCTAAAGGAGCTCAACTTTTTCAACAACTCTAAAAGACTGTTAGAAGCGGAGGCAGGGTGATCCCATACGCTGCAGAATGAAACATTTTCCAGTCCTGTGCCATCTGCAACCCAGAGGTTAGTATTCCAGTCCATTGTTGAGACCTCTGCAGGTTTCACAGGTCTTCCATCCTAGGAAGCTCGCTTTCAGCACTAAGTCAGACTTTATTCTGTGTGATCCCTAGAACTTTTATTAACTAATTTTCAGACTTAGCTCAGCAGGCTTTTTTTCCTGGTCTGTCTCAGTCTGGAAACTTCACTAAACCAGTTCACCATGAATGGCCCCACTGGTGAAAACCTAGTGACATAGATTCTAGCATCATAGAAACACTACCATAGTACAACACATTGACAGATAAGCCACAGAAATGCTAATGCTAGTTAACAATTTAAAACAAGTTCTCTTGGCATAAGACCATAAAAAATTGTCAATGTGATTCTATACTGTGCTTCTACTTAGGCCTCTCTCTCCCCAAGGCTAGTGTGTGCTTAAATAATAGTGTCTGGGTTCCTTTGCTTTTCACAAGTTTTGAACTCCACCCCTAAAACCACACGGGAGAAGATCTTGCTGAAGCACTTTGCTCAGACTGTGCAGACCCATGAATGTTTCACTGTTACCTGTCCTTGGACAAAAAGTAGAGCTCATGCATTTGCTAACTGTAATAGCACATTGCTGTACGCTCTTCATGAGTATTACTTCATTTGATCCTAATAACTTTATAAGGTAAGTTCAACTTTGCTATGCCATTTTACAAATTGGAAAACCTGAGGAACAGAGACGTTACCTTGCCCAACATTGAATAACTTGCTAATAGTAAATTGAGACAAGCTTTGAACTCAGGCCTTTCTCCACAAGAAAAATTCAAGATGAGACTTTGTTGTGCCATTGTTATATTCTCAGCATCTATGCAGCACCTAGAATAAAGTAGGAGTGAGTAGGTTGCACATCCTCCTCAGATGCAGACAATGAAGCAATATCACAAGTGTCAACTTAAACCAAAAGTATGTTGCTTAGAGAAGCATTTTGGGAGAGAATTCATTCAGTCCTCAGACTTTTAGTAAAGAAATCAATAGACACTTCTGTCAATCTGAGAGGAACTGGGAGATATTTCTCACCTATTTCCTCTAGGCTATTCTCCTTGGCCATTTGTCTAGATCACTCCTGATAATGGTGAAGAATTTAAATAACACATTTTTCTAAGGATTTAGTAATACAAATTTATTCTATCATTTTGTATATATAAAGAAAAAACTACTACTTCAGATCACAGAACCTAGAATCTCCTCTAGACAGAACCACATTTAGACACAGATCTAGAAGTAACCTTTATTTTACTATAAGGTCATTCCCCAAAACTGGGAAAGGCCTCAGTTCTCTAGTCCCTACCTAGAGTTCAATGGTTGCCTTACTCCTGTTTTCTGCCATTCTCCCTGACTCCTTTCTAAATTAAAATTTTGGATTACCCAGACTCTAATGCCTACTTAAAATAAAACCTAAATTACTACCTTGTGTTTAAGGAAAGTCAACACCCTGTCTGGCATCTCTCATTTCCATGTGAGATTTGAACAAACCCACTCAGCACAAATGGAAAATTGGACTTACATCACATACTCTGTTGGGATCACCACATGTGCAATTCTAGGTTTATTCTCCCACAGAGTCAAATTTAGTCCAACCCAAGAGAAAGCTCTGTGCAATCCAACATTCAAAAAAATTTTTTTTCTAAATGTGTGGGGAGTTTTCAGGCAGCTTGAACTGCAACAGAGGCATGTTATTACTAATTCAACTCCTACATGGGTTCCATCTTAGTCATCAGGCACATACATGGTCACATCCTTGACTTAGTTTCAAAACCTCCCTCTTTTTTTTCAGTCCAACCACAGAGGACCCCAGTAAGTTTAGTGTAGCTGTTTTGTTTAGTGGAACCCAAAATAAATGCAGCATTGGTAATAGTATTTTAAAGGGAATCTGACTCCAAGTGAGACAAAATTTTTATCCAACTGGAAGCATTGATGGCTCTATGGTAGAATTCTTGCCTGCTACTCAAGAGAGCTTGATTGAATTCCCAGCCAATACACCAATACACAACCACCAACAGTCTGTCAGTAGGTTCCGTGTTACTGTGATTCTGCACACATTTCAGCAGGGCTTCCACACTAAGACAGACTAGGGGGAAAGGCTTGATTTACTTTTGAAAAATCCAATGGCTCAGGATTACAAGGATACAGCCCACAACTGGGCATGGGGATGACTCAAGACCTGACAGCATTTGTTTTCATTGTACATGGAATCAATCTGCTTAATTTAATGACAGCTAACACCAGCTATGCCTTTGTTGAATAAATATAATGTTGGTTATTCCAAGTAGCCACTACTAAACAAAGAATTGTGCTTTTGAAAAATTCTCTATAACTTAAAACCAAATTTCACAGTGAAAACTGATTCCTGGTTGGATTTAACACAGCTGCCAGTTTTGATTGTTCAATTACACTGTCAGTTACACTGACAGATGATGAGGTTTGTTTCTGTTTGGTAACAAATGCTGAGCTTCTTCAATGTTTCTCAAGGCAAAGTAAAACTTTAAAATGGGTGAGGCCTGGCTCAGAAACTATCAGGATCCGAAGCAGGTAGTCTCTTCCTTCTCTTTTTAATCATATGTATTTTTATTTCTTCAAGTTTGGTTTTTGTTTTTTTCTCTGTACCAATTGGGTTCTTATAACTGCAGCCCACGACAGCGCTCAGTAGCTTCCACAGCATTAAGACTATTACAAGTCTAGGAAACGGGTCCTGAACTCACCCTCCTCTAGTAGCTGGGCAGGCAATGAAGGAGAAGGTGAGCTAAAGAGACAGATATGGCAGGCTATAACACATGCAACAGATAAAATAGAACACAAAAATCTTCTGTGCAAATGTTCTTAAATTTTTGTTCTCATTCTGACAAATTTACTGACGATCATTTAAAATGAGTTTATATGCCTACTTGAACAATCCAATATATATTTTATATGGTAAACGTGATAATAAATGGAGAAGCTCTAGAAATATTTGGCCCACATGAAATATTTCTCAGCAGATTTTATTACAACTCTTCCAAATTACTGAATATCACCAAGGAGCCAAATCATGCAGGATTCACAGTTTGAAAGAAAGTCAGTAGAACATTGGTTAATTTCCCTTGCCGCCTTTAACAAGCTGCACCTACCTCCTTCTGCTTAGGAATATTCAGAAAATGAGAATGTTCATTGGCAAGTCTATCGTGGTTTTTGCATGCCAATCCTTGACAAGTTCTTGCCCACATTAACAGTAACACTTGCGATGTGATAACAGCATCTTCTCAATGAGAAGGGAGCCAACAACCATAAAAGCAAACACCTAGAGAGGCAACTCTGTTTTGCAGAACGGGTCCCCATGGGATAAAGCAGACCAGAGCTTGATGGGAAAACTGCAGTATAACTATTCATTGACCTGCAACTGAAATTATGATTTACTGTTTTTCTCTTAGATGCGAAATCCACACACGTGTTGTCTGGTCAGCAATTCATTCAGCAAAATACACCAAGTGCTATGAAAGCATGCCCTTGTAGTAGAAAATGAACTTGTAAAACAGAGGCTTAGGACTGTATTTCAAACATACAAACTGCTTCTGCCAGGACCCCTTTGTAACACAGCCAGGCAGTAGCTGTGCCTGTTGTAGGCAATGTGGGTGTGAGTTAGTCTGCAGAGTTGCAACTGACCCTGGCACTGGCTTATAGCCACTGAGAACTCTTAGTGAGACAAAGGTCAGAATCTTATCTCACTGGTCACTACCAGTGCATGAAATAAACCTGTCTCAAGGAGTACCTTTCAAATATATATTAGCGTTAGTACAACTTCATAATACATATCAATGACTCAAAACGTTATCAAAGTGAAAAACAGTCATAATCTTATAAGACAAATCTTATATAATTTGATTTTGTTAAAAGGCACTGCCATCGTGGCCATTTCAACCCACAGTGACCCCATACAGCAAATTAAAACAGCTCCTCAGAGTTACCAAGGTAGCAAGACATAGAGGTGAAGGTGGATATTTGGACCGAGCATGTGCAAAATCCATGCAGCATCTTGGTACTATATTTCCCAGAACCCTTTGCTGAACTTTTAAAATCCTATTCCATGCATGCCTACTGAAAAACGTCAGAGAACCCGCATTGTGTCTGGTGAGGTGGCTTCTCTCTCTGCTGGGAGTCTCTTAATAAAGTTCTCTATGAGAGAAAACCCCATCATGTGCCTATTAAAGGAAATCTTTACTTGGGAGAGATGAGAGCTGAAGTTCCAGTAACACCAAGACATTACTAGAAGAGTTAGCCTCATTTTTCTCCCAAAGAGTGGCAGGTCAGTCTGAACCAGCAATCTTACAATTTGTAGCCAAATGTTTAATCCACCATGACACCGATAGGTCAATAACAGCTACAAAAACTTTTTTTAAGATTGTATTGGCTGGTTTGAAAGCGTTATTATACTTTTAAAAATGCATATCAAGTTTCCTCAAAAAATAAAACAGAATTACCATCTGGCCTTGCAATTCCACTCCTGGGGATATAGTAAAAAGACTTCAAAGAAGGAAATCAAATAGATATTTGTATAGCAATATTCATGATAGCAACAGACAAGTGGACAAAAAATGTTATAAATACTGTATGGATCATAATAAACTATGGATAATTTTGAGAAAAATGAGAATTCCAGAACATATCACTGTGCTCATGCAGAACGTATACATGGAGACAGTTGGACTAACAAAACAAGGGAATACTGCATGGTTTAAAATCAGGAAAGGTGTGTGTCAGGTTGTATCATATCACCTTACTTATTCAATCTGTGTGGCAAGCAAATCAGAGAATGTGTATTATATGAAGAAGAATGTAGCCTCAGTATCAGAGCAAAGTTTATTATCCTGTGAAACACACATGACACTCTTGCCTGCTGAAATGAGCACGAGTTGAAATACTTGCTGATGAAGATCAAGGATTGCTGCCTTCACTATGGATTACAACTCAATGCAAAGAAGACCCAAATTCCCACATCTGAACCAATAGATAACATCATGATAAAAGGAAAAAAGGTTGAAGTTGTCCAAGATTTTGTCTTGTGTGAATCCACAATCAATGCTCCTGGAAGCAGCAGTCAAATGATAAGTAATGCATTGCATTAGGTAAATCTGCTGCACAATACCTCATTAGAGTACTAGAAATCAAGGCAGTTACTTTGAAAATGAAGGTAGTCCTGCCCCTATCCATGATATTTTCAATTGCCTCATATGCATGTGGAAGTTAGACATAGAACAATGAAGACTGCCACCACCGAGGGCAGTGGTGCCAAAAAAAAAACAACAATGAAGACTGAGAAGAATTGATGCATTGGAACTGTGGTGTTGGCTAAGAATATTGAAAGTACTGCTAAAAGGGCAAACCAATATGTTTCAAAAAATCTGGACAAAGTGCTCCTTAGAGGCAAGGATGGCGAGACTTACTTACTTTGGACATGTTGTCAGGACAGACCATTCCCTGGAGAAGGACATCATGCTTGGTGAAGTAGAAGGATAGCAAAAACGAAGGCCCTCAAGGAAATGGATTGATACAGTGGCTGCCAAATAGGCTCAAGTGTACAAACAATTATAAGGATGGCACAGGAGCAGGCAAGGTTTCCTTCTGTTCTACTATGATTTGGATCTGCCTTGATGGCACCTTACAACAATAATGAAATAATTATATCAACATGATACAATATTATGGTGAGAAATGAAGTTCTGATGCATGATGCCATGTGAATGTGGAATCCCTAGCTAATTGTCTCTATGAATAAATACCTCCTTTGACATGAGACCAAAAGATGATGCTTGGTTATCATTATTAAATATTTTTATTGATCTTATATATAAAAATCCTTATCAGAGCTCCTGAGGAAAGTTAAATTGAGGACTGTGTGTCTAACATGGCATACAACGGGAAGCTGAAAGAGTTGAAAAAGAGAATCTTGGCCAATAAATTCCTGGCTATTGGAATGGGTGTGGCAGTCATGTGCTTATGTTAATTTTATGATTGAAATGTAGGGGTGGAGTCTAGCCTGTTAATCTGGAGATAGTCACTGAGTAGCCAATGAGGCTTCCTTGTGGGCATGACTTTTGCCTGAGACTTCTGGGAGATCTCGCGATATTTCCCTCGTGAAGATGGGAAGATATCTTCCTCAGTTATTGTGAGTTAGTCTGAGAGGCAATGAATCACGGAAAAGACAAGCTGGCAGCGTCCGAGAAGCTGGAGGAGCGGTCGGAGAGACTACACGGCTTTGCCCTGATGGAGCCAGACCTCTGATGCTGGAGCAGCATGCTGTTGATGGACCCTGAGCCCTAGAAGCAAGGAGCCATGGGGAGACCCCTGCCAGCGCCGGAATTCTGCATCCACTGACCTGTGACTTCGTGAGTTGGAAGGAGACTTTATAGGCTGATTTCGGGCATATGGGTTAATATTGGGCTTATGACTGAACTGGACTGGGCTGGGATGCCTTCTCAGTGTCACATTCCTTTTGTATATAAACCCTTTCCTTATACCTATATGCGTGTCTATGAAATTTGTTCCCCTAGTCTGCCCGCACTAACACACTGGGTCAGGACAGCAGAAAAGCATTGGGTTGGCCATAGTCTGCAGAACATACCAAAATAATTGATTATTTGCTGCAATCTGGAGTCCTGGTGATTGATAAGGAGGATACAGTTTTGTCTCCTCTTCACAATGCTACTTCTGCTGGCTGGGATAAGATTGTAAAAATCCTTCTTGGAAAAAATCCTCAAATGATTTCTATCAATCAAAATGGCTGCACTCCCCTGCATTACACAGCTGCCAAGAGCAGACATGAGATTGCTGTCATGTTATTAGAAGGTGAGGTTAATCTAGATGCTAAGGGTCATTCTGAGGCTACAGCAATGCACTGAACAGCAACCAAGGGTAACTTGAAGATAATCTATATCCTCCTGTACAACAAAGCATCCAAGACACTGAAGCTAGCACTCTTCTACACTTGCCCTGTGATGAGGAAAGGGTTGAAGAAGCAAAACTGCTAGTGTCCCATGAAGTATTTCATTAATGTGATAGTCACATAATTTCATATCAGCTTGATAAATAAGTGTGGTGGTGGAGTCTAGCTTGTCCATCAGGCTACAGTCAGATGACGCCTTCTTGTGGGCCTGACCTTTTCATGAAGATTTTAAGAACTTCCTCTCTTTCCTTCTAGAGGCAAGCCACATGCTTTAGCTGCTTCACCTTCCTGTTGACAAGCCATGTGCTGTCACACTGAGACTTGAGTGAGCCATGTGGCAGAGACCAGTGCCAGCCTGTGTTGCTGCCACCCACATTGGATCCACAAGACTTTTCACCCACCGAGCTATAATCTTCCTGCATTCTATATCATTGCATGTGACTGCATGAATCTGAAGAAAACTCTATGGACTATTACCAAACTTATGGACTAATATCAGATTTATTGCCTTGATCTGGTTGCACTGGGATGTTTTCTTGATATATAATTATTCTTCTGTATAAAGCTCTATCTGATGTATATGTGTTTCTGGATTTGTTTGTCTAGTCAACCTGATCAAACACAATTAAGAATGAAGAAGAAAACACATCCCTGTGAGTTAGTGGCCAAAGGTGACTTAGGCTTAATACTCAAGAGAAGGTTAGAAGATTAAACAACTTGGATTTATTCTTGGTGTGTTTTGTGATTTCATCCCACCTGACCCCTACCCCCAGTGGTAAGGAAGCTAATGAATGATGTTTTCTTACTTTCAGAATATTACTAATGTTGACTATTGTTCCTGCTGAAGTACTTACAATCTGCTCTCCAGGCACTGAATAACTGTTGAAATCTTACTACTGTACATTCTGAAACCCTACCTGGCCCTGCAGCATTCTCGTTGCTCTTTCTTGTGCTTATTGTTTGAGCCACTGTGTCAGCCCACCCCCCTGAGCGTCTCCTCTTCTTTGCTGCCCCTCTACCATACCAACAACGATGTCCTTCTCCAGGGACTGATCTCTTGTGACAATATGTCCGAAGTCTGTCAGATGAAGTCTTGCCACCTTGCCCTAAGGAACACTTTGTCCATACTTCTAGCACAGATTGGTTCTCCATCAGTACAGTTAAGTGTTCTGGAGTTACCATTCTTCTCAAGATTATCCATCCTGTTATGATCCACACAGTTGAAACCTTGACATAGTCAATAAAACACAAGGAAACATCTTTCTGGCATTCTCTGCTTTCAGCCAAGATCCATTTGACATTCTGTAGAATCACTTTTCTGGACTTTTGGGTCTCTTCTAGTAAGTTGGTCCAGCATCTTCCAAATTTGCTGACATAGATGAGTATTTCAGTGCTTCACCAGCTTCTTGAAATATTTCAATTAGTATTCCATTAATTTGTGGTACCTTGTTTGGGGTTAATGCTTTCAGTAAAGCTTTAGCTTCTTCCTTTTGTACCGTTAGTTCTTGTTCATATACCATAATTCTTTATGGTACAATGACTGTGTATTCTTTCCATTTTCTTCTGGTGCTTTCTGCATCATTCAATATTTCACCCATAAAATCTTTCACTATTGAAACTTGAGGCTTGAATTGTTTTCGTCACTTCTTTCAGTTTCAGTTATCCTAAGCATGCTCTTCCTTTTTAGTTTTCTGGTTCTAAGTTTTTGCTCATTTCATTAGATTTGACGTATGTCTTCTCAAGTTACCCTTTGAAATTTTCTCTTTTTTTCTTTTAAGAAGCATTTTATGAGGGGGCTCATGCAGTTCTTATCTATTCTGCTGCTTCACTTCCTCATTTCTTCCGTATACCTTAGCCTTCTATGATTAAGAGCAAGTTTCAGAGTGTCTTCTGGCATGCCCTTTGATCTTTTCTCTTTTTAATGACCTTTTGCTTTCTTTGTGGAGGATATTCTTCATGTCCTGCCACAGCTCATTAGGCCTTCTGCCATTAGTGTTCAATCAATCAAACCAACTCTTGAGATGTTCTTGAAATTCAAGTGGGAAAAACTCAAGGTCATATTTTGGCTCTCCTGGACTTGTTTTCATTTTCTTCAGCTTTAACCTGAACTAGCATATGAGCAATTGATGTCTCTTCCACAGTGGGCACCTAACCTGTTTTTAGATGCTGATATGCAGTTGTTCCATTTTCTCTTCTCACAGATGTAGTCAATGTGGCTTCTGTCTGGAGGACACAATTTCATCTGAAGGAGTCTGTGTATAGCCACCTTTTGTGTTGTTGAAAAAAAGTCATTTGCTATAAACAAGTCATTGGTCTTGCAAAGTTCTATCATGCCATATCCAGTGTCATTTCTGTCAACCACATCCATATTTTTCAACTCCTGATACTTCTTCTTTGCTTCCAACTTTTGCATTCCAAACACCAGTAATTATCAATGCATTTTGATTGCATGTTTGATCAATTTCTGACTGAAATTGTTAGAATTTTTCAATTTATGGTGCATATATTTGAATAATAGTAGAATTAATAGTAGAATTATTAGTAGAATAATAGTAGAATTATTTGAAGGTATATAATCCTATCACAGATAGCACTGTACTTTAAGGTTTATTTTTAAAATGCCTCTTTTGACCATGAAAGCAATGTCATTTCTCTTGACTATATCACTCCTGTATAGTAAATCATATGTTTTTCTGATTCAAAATGACCAATACCAGTCTATTTCAGATCACTGAATATATAGATGTTTATATGGTCTGTTTCACTTTTGATCACTTAAACCCCAAATATTCTTTTTTTTTAATCATTTTATTGGGGTTCATAAAACTCTTATCACAATGTATGTAAAGTACATTTGTACATTGATTGCCCTCATCATTCTCAAAACAATTGCTTTCTGCTTAAGCCCTTGGTATCGGCTCCTCATTTTTTTCCCTTCTTCCCCACTGACCCCTCGCTCATGAACCATTGATACCATATAAATTATTAGTATTTGTTCATATCTTACACCGTCTGATGTCTCCCTTCATCCACTTCCCTGTTGTCCATGCCCCAAGCAGGAAGTTATATAGAGATTCTTATAAATGTTTCCTCCTTTCTCCACCCTTCCGGTATCGCCATTCTCACCACTGGTCCTGAAGGGATCATCTTTCCTGGATTCCTGATGTTTCTGGTTCCTATCCGTACCAGTGTACATGCTCTGTTCTAGCCAGATTTGTAAGGTAGAATTAGGATCACAATTGAAGAACTAGAGGAAAGCTATACGTTTCATCATTTCTAGCCTGCATTCTGACTGGCTCGTCTCTTCCCTGCAACCCTTCTGTAAGGGGGATGTACCGTTATCTACAGATGGACTTTGGGTCCCCAATCTGTACTTTCCTCATTTACAATGATATTATTTTTTCATCTTTGATGCCTGATACCTGATGCCTTCAACACCTTGTGGTCACACAGGCTGGTGTGCTTCTTCCATGTGGGCTTTGTTGCTTCTGAGCTAGATGGCTGTTTGTTTACCCTTAAGCCTTTAAGATCCCAGATGATATATCTTTTGATAGCCAAGCACCATCAACTTTCTTCCCCATATTTGCTTACACACCTGCTTTGTCTTCAGTGATATTATGGGGAAAGTGATCATCATGAAATGCTAATTTAATAGAAGAAAGTGTTCTTGCATTGAGGAAGTACTTGAGTGGAGGCCCAATGACCATCTGCTATCTTAATGCTAAACTATAAATATATGAACATAGATCTGGATCCCCATCATATATAAATATATTTACCTATGTACATGCCTATATTTAGAACTTTATAAAAGCACTTTGCCTCCTATTTCTTTCCTCTATTTCCTTTGACTTTACTCTTGTCCCACTATCATACTCAGTCTTCTTTTGGGTTTCAGTGATATCTCTCAGTTACATTACCCTTGATCAATTCCTACCAGGCCTCTCACACCCTCCTAGCCACTGATTTTGGATTACTTGTTTCCTTTCCCTGGATTGGCTAACACCACCTCCTTTCCTCGATCAACCCCTCTCCCATACAGCCCATCCCCCAGAACCATCAGTCCCATTATTTTCTCCTCTAGACTGTTCATCCAGCCTATCATGTTATCTAGATAGACCTGCAGAAATAATAATATGCACACACACAAAAAAAGACACAGCAAGACAAAGCGACACAAAATGAAGACAACAGAAAACCAGTATCCAGAAACAATATATAAATGTATAAAAAATAATAATTAAAAAGAAAAACCTTTAAATAATTCAAGATCTATTTGTTAATGTCTAGGAGTGTCCTCTGGTTGGATCCGATGGGTGCCATGCGCTGGCCCCAGAGTCTACCCTTAGCACGTCCTTGGGACCTCCATGCTCTGCTCTCCCCACTGCTCTGCTGCACGCTCTTAGTGTTGTGCCAGGGTATAGTGGATCAGACCAGGTGCAATCCTGACACTGTATCTCCAGTGTTGTCCCCTGTAAGGCCATGGGTCAGAGAGGGACGTCGTGTCTCATAGTGAGGCCAGCCATATGGTCCTCTCTGTGCATTGGCTGTTCTGAGTGGGGATATCACCCTGAAGGTTTGGTGGGCCAGGATGCGCTCTACCCTCTCTTCCTCCCCCTTCTTTTGCTCCTGTGGGCTCTGATCAGACATGTCCTTCTCCCAGCACTGCAGTTTCATGCTGTCCTATAAAGTAAATTCTTCTGGGGGGAAGGGGAGGGCAGCTGTCTACTTAGTTGGAATTGGGGCAAACTCCAAATATTCTTTAATCAGACAACAGTTTAAGCTATCTAATAAATGATGTGTGCCTTGAGCATTGAAATCTTTTAGGATCAAATTGACAACAGCAAAGGAAAAATTAGACAGAAAACTTAGGAAACCACCAGGTGCTCTGTGGGAGAAAGATGGGGTGATGGGGATTTCAATTCCTATAAAGAGTTACAGTTTTAGAAGCTCACAGTGGCAGTTCTAACCTGTCCTACAGGGTCATTATGAGTCAGCATCAATCCAATGACAGTGAATAACTGTGTTGTTGTTGGGTTTTTTTTAACAGCTCACCAGGATCAGACTCTGTCTTACCTCTCCAGCTTACTCTCACACAAACCTGTGCCTTGAATCTGCCTCACCCCAAATGCTACCCCACCTCCGAGGGTCACAATGGTCTTTTTGAGTCCTTGCTTACTTGTCCTTTCAGGCAGGGATCCCTCCCAATATCATTCCCACCACAAGAAATGCTCTTTCAACTACTTAACCTGACATACTTCCACTCATCGTTCTTGTCTGCTTAAACTTTACTTCCTGCTTGGGGGAGGAGGGGTGGCTACCTTGGCTCATCGGCACAGGTGAGCTCCTGTTATATGCTCTCAACATATCCCATTCCTCATCATATCACTTATCACTGCTGTCATTGTTCATGTGTGTGATTAGCAGTTGACTATCTGGTTTGGTGCTATACTTTTGGTCTGCCTCCATCCTTAAAAGGATATAAGCAGACTGTGCTATCTCTGAGTGATATCATAAATATTGAAACGGACAATGGACGCTGTGGTTAGGAGGTCTGAGACAGGATATCTCCACTGACAAGAAGAAACAGTTAGGCTTAGAGACTGCATAGGGAAACATATAGCCCAAATCTCACCTGGTACCTGGTAAAATGTGCAGGAATCATAGTTTTCTAATGTTATAAGGTGACTCGCGATTTTATTTGCCTCTAGAAATTCATCTCTGATAATCCAATAAGCTCAGTATTCCCTTTATTTCACCATTTACTTTCCTTCGTAAACCTTTTATTTTAGAACTCTTTTAGATTATTGTGAAGACAACAGTGTATCCAATATTCTGTATACTTCATATCCTGTGTTGTTGATGTATTCAGTTTCATTTTTACAACTATAAAATGAAATGGAACATGTAAAGATGAATATCATAGACTGAAATGAACTGTTAGTGGCCTTTTTGAGTCAAATAATTGTGTGATTTGCTAAAACAGAAATTAAAAATTCAAAAAGAATGGCATCATATTCATTATCAAAGAGAGCATTTCAACACCTACAAGTACAATACTATCTATGAGAAAACAATATCTATACTACCTCAAGAAAGTCTAGTTAATGCAACTATTTCTCAAATTTACACATCAACTATTAAAGATGATAATGAAGAAATTAAAAATTACACTAATTTCTTCAGTCTGTAAGTGAACAAACATGCAATCAAGATGCATAGATAATTTCTTCTACCTATTCAAGAAAACACAGTAAATATTTTTCTGGTATTTTCTGTGTTCAGCCAAGATTGATTTGCCCTCTCTTGAGACATATCCTCTTCTGAATCTGGCTGGAATTTCTGATAGCCCCTGTCAGTGCACTGCTACAATCATTGTCAAATCATCTTCAGCAAAATTTTATGTGCATGTTACTTGATAGTTTCTATCAATTATGTTCAAATATGGACATTTGTTGGGTCAATTTTCTTTGTAATGGGTACAAACAGGGATTTCTTCTAGTTTCTTGGCCAAATTCCTTGGCATAGGTAGCAAGTATTTCCAATGCTTGCTCAGTTGTTGAAATATTCCATTTGGTATTCCATTAATTCCCAGAGCCTTATTTATCACCAATTCCTTCAGTATAACTTAGACTCCTTTATAAGCTACTTCCTGACTAGGTGAATGTCAACCAAATACACAGAGTGACTGTGTATTATTTCCATCTTTTTTTGATGCTTCCTACATCACTAAATAATTTACTCATGAAATCCTTCAATATTGCAACTCAAGTCGTTTTCCTTCAACACTTTCAACTTCAGAAATATTTGTTCTTCCCTTTTGGCCTTCTAAGGGGAGAGATTTCATTTCTGTTTGTAAAAGTCACACACTTATAATATTTCTGGTATAGCAGCACTAGATAACTATAACACCACCCAAGTGGGATTGCTTGATGTTGTGGACCAAATGACTCCACCAACTGGATCAAACTGTAATTTGTTAGTAGCTCTCTCAGTCAGATTCTTTGATAAGGAGAACTAATCACAAAACATCCAAAAGGCATCCTATTGCAGTGAGTAAACTCCAACAGGCATCTGCAACAAGGCAAGTTTGAGGAAGCTAATAGTGGTGTGGAGGGAGCCCACAGGATTTCTTCAAGTTATATTCTGTAGAAATTTTGGTATAATTGTTCCTTTTGAGATTGAGAGACCAGATAGACATGTCATTGAATGAATATGAACATCTTTGCAAAGAAAAGGGGGAAAATAGGATTAGAGTTTG
Source organism: Nesogale talazaci (assembly GCA_004026705.1). NCBI lineage: Eukaryota > Metazoa > Chordata > Mammalia > Afrosoricida > Tenrecidae > Nesogale > Nesogale talazaci. The sequence goes on along the minus strand of PVJH01002091.1, from coordinate 150,385 downwards.
TGTTCGGGTTCAGATCAGTAAGGGTTAAGGTGAAAGTTCAGGTTAGTGTTAGAATTTATGTTAGGGTTAGGGTTTAGGATAGGGTTAGGTTAGGGATTAAGTGATAACCCCTGTGGCAGGTTTAGTAGTTAAGGGTTAGCAGTTAGGGCTAGTGTTGGGGTTTAAAAGGGGGGGGGGGGGTTCCATAAAGCATAGAAATAGCTGCCTTATCTTTTCCTATGCCAAGGAAAATATAAAGTGTATAACCCAAGACTTAAGGCAAAATAAAGGAGACCTGGGTAATCCAGATAATTTTTTTAGAAAAACAATAAAAATAAATAATTTTCTCATTTTAGAATTTTAATGAGCTGTAAAAGCACTAATATCAATCAGGTATGAAAAATACTTGTATATATAGAAATTAAATTATAAGTCAAAATGATTTATATTCTCTTCAATAGAATGCCTTAATTTTTCTATAAACTTTGCAAGAGTTATAAAACAGATGATATACAAAAATATGTCAAGGGGGAAGTTGGGGAGAGGAGGTGGAAAGAAATCATGGGGAAAAGGAGACAGTGGATAGTGTACGTTATGAAAATAATTATAATTTATAATTTATCAAGGGTTCGGGTGGGTAAGAGGAGAGAGGGAGAGAAAAATGGAGCTGATATCAAGGGCTCAAATTGAAAGTATATGTTAAGAAAATAATGATAGCAACATATGTACAAATATGCTAGATACAATTGATGTATGAACTGTTATAAGAAATGTAAAGGCCCCCAAAAAATATTTTAAGTCAAAAAGTACTACTAAAGAATCATAGGAGCATTAATTAAACAAAAATATCAAAATATGAAGGTATTGTTTTTCAACATATGCTCTGTATAGTTCCATACACTTCTGAAGGCAACGATTCCGTCTCTAGCATTTATCTGAGGAATTAAGTGCTCTTTGATTCACATCATATCAAAGAAGCAGTTTGGGCATACTTAACGGATTCAAATTATGTTTATTTTTCATATTTTTTAAGTCTAGAGGAACAGAAAGAAGTCTGAATGGAGCAGAAGCAGGGTTGAGAGGTAGACAAGATAAGGCTTCCCAGCAAAATTCTCATGGAGCAGTCCTTGATACTCGTGAAGAATGAGCAAATGCATTATAATTATGGACAGATAAAAACCCTTGGTGCAATTTTCTTGACCTTTATCTCAACAAGGAAGTTTTCAATTTTCTTAAACCTTCTTCCTAAAACTTCTCCATGGTGATCTCATGTCCTTCAAGATACCTAACAAGATTATCCTTTTGTGGTCCTCAAAATACAGCCACCTTAACTTTCTGAACTAAGCCCTCTGCTTTACTTGACTTGGCAGACAACTTGTAAACCACCATTTTTTGTTGGATTTTTTGTTTGAGGAAGTCCTAATGAGATCAAGATATACCAAGGGGTATGACATACCAAGCTGAGAACTCACTGACCACAGAGATATATTTAAATATTGTTGTGAGTGTGTGTGTAATGAACCTATGAATGTATGAACTACAACCTAAGTGACAATAGTTCTTTATTTACCATCATGCCCAATAATCTTTGTTGTTTCTTCCCTTTCCCAGAATCCTATGGCCTGTTCTCATCCCACTAGGCACAATTTCAATGTAAGATAAGAGAGAAGGCACACCCAAACTTACCCACCATCAGAGCAGCCACATTCAATCAAGACCATTTACTTCCTTCATTGAACATCCCAATGAAGCCGTTTGAAATAATTTCACTCTAAAAAGATACGAAAAGGAGTGGGGAAGATGACTTCCAGTCCACTGATTGATGTATACTTTAACTGGAACCTAGCCCTCCCTCATAGTTGCTACTATGAATTAATGACTAGGTGACTTTTAGGGTTTTCTATAACTTGATTCAATACATTGTATCAACATGAAAGAAAGGGATATGTCTCCAATTCAGATCAAAGGAGTAAATACAGACAAAACTTTCATATTAACTTTCACCTGGATTCTAAGTCAAAAGTTTCACAAGAAAACTCTGCAGAACTAGACAGTGCAAGTTCAAAGGAACTGTCTATCACCAAAAAGGTCAGGATTGTATGGATGGGGGGCAGTATAGTTTGTGAATGTGGGTGAGGAGGAGGGAACAGAAGTCAGAGCACTTCCAGTGAAACCATCTCTAAGACAGACACGTCCCCTCCCACTTCTAGACTTGAATTTCCATTAAGGTTCACTGAGCACTCCTGTAGGACTGTCAGTTGATTAGGGTTAACTGTGGAACAATGCTATATTGCAGAAATTGATTGGTCTTCTTGCTCTCCTCACTTGAAAAAATGACTACAGCTAAGATGGTATCCCCTCTGTCAAATTGGTTATTAAGATGTACAAATAGGGCTGAGCCCTGGTGGTGTAGTGGTTCAGTGCGGGACTGTGGCCCACAGGCTTGGCGGTTCAAATCCAGCAGCAGCTCTCTGAGAACAAGACTGGGTAGCTCCCACAACCACCAAAGGGCAGTAGTGCCCCCTCCCAAAACAAACCTTGCTCTTGAAGATATACAAATAAGAGAATGCTATATGAATTATGATTGTTAGCAAGCACACCACCTCATTCCTTAAGAGACCTAATTAAAAGATTCTATGACCTGAGAACAGATGTCTGCTTTTATCTTTATACTAGTGGTCTTATACAATATTTACACTTTTATGATTAACTTTGCCCAGCATAATGATTTCCAGTGCTATCCATGCCATGAGGTGTTTTATGGTTTCATCACTTTTTTAAGGGATGCATAGTATTCCATTGTGTTTATTCCATTGTGTTTAAAGGAATTTTGGACTACTCCAAGGTTTTCCCTATTTTGAACTGTGCTGAAACAAACGTGGGAGAGCACACACCTGTCTGTGTTGTGGCTCTTTCTTACTCGGGGTATGTAACCAGTATCGGTATTGCCGGATCTTGTGGGATTTCTAGTCCTACTGATTTTAGGTAGCATCATATCGATTTCCACAATGATTGCACATGTTTTAAAACCTACCAGCAGTATATCAGAATTTCAATTTCTCAGCAGCAATTGCTATTTTCTGTTTTGCTGTGTTTTTAATTGGGTTATCATTTTGGTGACAACTCTTCATCATTTTGATTTTTATCTCCAAGATGGCTAGTGATCATAAAAATGTCCTCATGTGCTTAGTAGCCATTTGACTGTCTTTTTTGGTCAACTATCGGTTTGGCCTATTCATGTCTTTTGCCCCCCTTTTAGTTGGTTTGGGTTTTTTCTTATTGAGATGTTGTACAATTCTATAGATTTTAGTAATCAGTCTCTTCTCTGTTGTATCATTGCTAAGTATATTTTACTACTCTGGGGCTCTGGTTTTGAAGAAGTCTTTTGATGTACATTAGTGGTTGTTTCTTTTTTTCAGTAGGTCTAGGTCCTAGTCATCTGTTTTATCTTCTACTGTGTTTCTTTTATCTCATTTAGTAGAATGTGTATGCCATGTAGTAGTGTTCTTAAGTTTGCCCCTATTTTCTCATTGATGATCCTTATAAATCTGGGATTTACATTTAGTTATTTGATCCATTTTTAAATTTATTTTGTGCATGGGGCAAGGTATGAATTCTATTCTATTCTCCCACAAATTAAGATCTAATTTTGTCACCACCATTGGTGGGAAAGTCTGTTTCTTTTCTTTTTTTAATAATTTATTTATTTATTTATTTATTTTTTAGGCATCACTGCCCTCAGGTGGTGGGAGTAGGAGGCCCAGCCTTTGCTCCTGGGAGCTGGAATTGAACCTCCAACCCAGTGGGCCGCAGTCCTGCGCACAACCGCTACGCCACCGGGGCTCAGCCAGTCTGTTTCTTTTCATTTAAGGTTTTTTCCTTTGTTGAAGATCACCTATCATTGAATGCACTTATTTCTGGATTTTCTATTATACTCCATTGACTGCTATGTCTAACATCAAGGAAGCAGATAGCTGAGTCTTTCTTTGGTCAATGCAGGCCGAGACCTCCCACAAGCAGCAAACCATTGGAGAAGTCACCAACAGCAGCTCAGGAGCTTAGCAATGCAAGCCCAGATGGGATGTTGAATTCAAGATGACAGGATTCAACAGCCGTGAATCAAGTAAGGTACATACCAGCTGCACAGCAAAACGGGTCTCAAAGAAGCTCAATCCATGGGTTGGCTTGTCTCACGGTAGTATAGCTCACAAGTTAAAGCCGAGAACTAGCTAAAGCACCACACACTGGTTGGATCACCAAGAGCAAGAGAGAGTGGGGCAGGCCATGCAGGGCCATTTATCTCTTTGCCCTCCAATCAAACTGCAACCTGATTCATCCCACATGTTCCTATTGGTCAAGTTAACACAATAAACCTATCTATCACACTCATATATGTGTAAAAGATAACTTTTTATCAAGAAATAATTATGCATCAATAAATCATCCCAGTCCAGTCCAAAATCAAATTCATAAGTCTGTTATTAGTCCATGAATTCCTCTTCAGACACACACAGCACATGCTGAATGAAGATTAAAGTTCAGTAAGTAGAAAGTTCTGAGAGCCCAGTGAGGGTAGAAGAATCAATCCCCAGGGCTCTGGCTGCCATCAACGTGGCTCCATCTGGCTTGTCCACAGGAAGGTGAAGCAGAGAGGATGTGTCCCGCTGTCAGGAAGGATGAGAGGAAAACTCCCAGAATCCATGTGAAAAGGCCATCTCCACAAACAGGGAGTCACTGGGTTGTGACCTGATTAACAGGCTAGACTCCACCCGATCATTCTTATTTATCAAGTTTACATGAAATAATGTAACAATCACAGATCAAGTAGCACAAGGGTTCCTACTTTGTCCATCTTAAATAAGGAATTCTTTGCTAATCCTAGGCCTATTCTATATAAATTAGCAATCAACTTTTCCATTTCTTGAAAGAAAAAAAGTTGAGATTTGGATCACAATTGTACTATATTTATAGGTTGCTTTGATTGTATTTTCATGATACTTTTGTCTTCATATCCATGAACACTGGATATTCTTCCATTTGTGTAGGTCTCTTGTTTTTTATAGTATTGATCCATAATTTTCTTGGTACTAGTCTTTTTATCCTTGGCGAAATTTATTCTTAAGTGTTTCATCTTTTGTGTGATTATTATAAATGGCATTCTTTTCTTGGTGTCTTTTTCAAAGATCTCTTCACTGATATTCAGGAATCCAATTAATTTCTGCTGGTGAATCTTGTAGACTTCTATTTAACCAAATCCCTCATTTGTCTCCACAATTCTTTTGTGGAGTCTTTGGGATTTTCTACATATAAAAGAATATCATCTACAAATAGTGACAATTTTACTTCTTCTTTGCCCATTGTATTCTCTTAATTTGTTCCTGTTGTAATGACTAGGACATTGGGCACTATGTTGAATATGAGAGGTGAGAGAGGGCATCTTTATCTGGTTGCCCTTCTCAGGAGAAATTTTTTCAGTTTTGTCCCATTGAGTATGATATTGACCATATCCCTTAGAAGAAATTTAGCTTCTATTTCTAGCTTTTTAATGAGAAATGGGTATTGGACATTGCCAAATGATTTTTCTGGCCCCACCTCCCAAGAAAAACATAAAAAAAGAAGATGGATGCGAAAATAGAATCAAACAGCAACAACTGTGAGGACGGCACAGAGTGGGACAATAGTTTGTTCTGCGGTGCATAGTGTTGATATGAGCTAGAACTAACTCGACAACAGCAGCTGGTCTTGACCCCAGGATGCAAGAAAACAACAGCTAAAGACAATTCTAATAAATAGCTGCTAAAAGATAGAAAAATAAACAGATCTTTAAAAAATGGACAGAAATACTTTTTGTTTCTTTATTGCAAGAAACAGAAGAAACTTTTAAATATCTTGAAAACTAATTTGTCAAAGAATTATCCCCATAATGACGAACATTCTGACAAAAACTCTAGGCAAAGTCAACAAAAACTCGTCATGCCCATTGGTATGTTAGTAACCATGACAGAGGCATAGGCAGAGAGAGTAGAAAAGAACAAGGATCGAGAACATGACCATGCTATCGAAAATGTTTAACATTTTCAGAGTTTAACATGCTCAGAGTTTAAAATGTGGAACAGGAAGAGTTGGCATTAAATAGTCTACAGTTTAATCAGTAAATCCTGAACTGAAGAATCGCAATGGCACCAATGTAAAAATTAAATCAATAAAATTAAAAACCAAGGAGAGATGAAGTCCTGATACATGCCACAGCATAAATAAACCTTGAAAACATTATTTTGAGTTAAATAATTAGTCACAAGATAAGCAAACCAAAAACTATTAAAAAGTTACCAGTGAAGGGAAGGAGAGGGAGAAAGAGGATATTTTTCTTTAAAGTGTGTATTAAGATGAGCTTTCTAAATAAACAAAACCAGTGACACTCATATATGTATAAGTAAGGATTTTATATCCAGAAAGAAAGCTATATGAAGGAAGCAGTCTAGGCTAGTCCAACTCAAGTTCCTGGGTCATATGCTAGCTGGAAGCCCCTTCAAATTCATTTGGCTTTTAATAAATTGATCATTCATCAATGACTTTGGTGGATTCACGTTAGTTGAAGTAACTAGTTTCCAAGGTGAAAGAGAAAAGTATTTTAGCTTCAACAAAAGAATCACTTAATGGAAAGTCAGTTCAAATGAAGAATCTTCAGCACTTATTTCAAAGCCTATTACATTACCAGCACTCAGAAATGTTTTTTCATAAATTAATCTTGAAAATTATTAATAGGCAACAGGGTTCAATATGTAGGTCAGGAGCCAGAATAGATGAAGACTAGGTGTGTTGCCTTTGATCCTTTAAGTAAGAAAGAAAATATTGACTGCAAAGTGCTATGAAAGAGAGTGGAGCACAGCAGGGAAGTCCTGAGGGAGTGCAAAGGATAGAGTTTGGGGTCAGGGCATGGCATCCCATTGGACTCAACCAGAAGACACCTCTAGAGGTCAACAAACAGTCCTTGAACTATTTACATGTTTTTCTTTTATTATTTTTTACTTATTTATTAAAAAACAAATATTAATCTGTTTGCAATCAGTAGGACATGTTAAAACAGGAAAATCTATAATGGATGTCCAGCAGGCTATTGCATCCGTGCATGGTCCAACCAGTGAAGGTTGGTTTTGTACTGGTTATGCCTAGGCTGCAATCATCAATTCATAACTACCAGCTGCTCATAGAGAGAGAGAGAGATGAAACTGTCTACTCACATAAAGCTACACTCTTAGAATCCCATCGAGACTGGTTTGCCCTCTCCTCCAGGGTCATCATGAGTTGGAATCAACTTGTGGCAGTAGGTTTGAGTTTTCATGGCCTAACAAGGGTCATGGTAACGTAAATGAAGAAGCAAAGAATTTATATGTGTGGAATCTCAAATATACATATAAATAATTTTTTGATGGATTAGATTAGGGAGCAGTTAAATAAAATAAAATATTAAAGCTTCTAGCCTAGGTATGCCAAATCTGATTTAAATACTAAGAAAAAAAACCCTCACTGCCATCTAGTTAATTCTGACTCATGGTGACCCGGTAGTAGAGTGTGGAACTGCATCTGTACAGGAGTAGAAAGTTTCATTCTTCTTTCTCGGAGAGTTGATGGTTTTGAACTGCTAAGCTGGCAGCAGCTCAACGCTGCAACTCTCTGTACCACCCTGACTCCAAAGAATGATAGTATCATTAAAAGACAGAGGAAGTGGTTTATAGATAATGATTACCATTTCCATGTTTGTGATGTTGAGTTCAAAGTGACAAGAGAAGATCAAAATGGAGAAGTCCAGCAAGAAGCTAGAACTATAAGAACATGCTGAACAAAGTGTACAATCTACCAAAAAATTCTACAAACATACACTGAAAACTTACTAAGATCCAAATAGCACAGGAGAGTGCCAGAAATCCAGAGGAATGTCACGTAGCCACCCCTTTGAAGAGCTCACAATCTAGAGGAAATGGGGTAGATGAAGCACTGACTTTGATCTTATCTGGGTTCCTTATACAGTCTCCTAGTATGAATGCCCACTTGTTTCTGCTGTAGTTTTTCAAACAACATGATCATATTAGTTGATTATAGTAAATTGTGATAACCCATATATACTAATTATTATAACTATTTATTTGGATGTGTAGATAAGAAGTTGGTGGTAGTTGGCAAAAAATAGAATGAGCTATCAGATAATTTTTAAATTCCTGCGTACTTGAATGAATAAAATTGTTTTCTTAAACGTTACTACTCACTTCCTCCAGCTGGAACTCCTGGAACTTTCGCTACCTATGCTTTTCAATCTGTCATGTTAACAAACAAACAAATCAAATTTACTACCATCAAGTCAGTTCTGATTCATAGTGACCCTCAAGGACAGAGGAGACCTGCTCCCTTTTGGGTTTCCCAAGCCATAAATCTTTGTGGAAGCAGAAAGCCTCATCTTTTTCCCCCCGAATACCTGTTAGTTTCAAACTGCTAACCTTGTGGTTAGAAATCCAGTATGTACCACACAGTGTGAGAACAGATTTGTTCTGTGAGCTATTCTATAATGCGCCTTTTAGCCACGGATATCAGGTCAGCTTCTAAATGACAAGAATCGCCTATTTATTTTCCCTTGGGAGTTCTATCTTGATGGAGTAGGTCTTAGTAAATACTTGTTAAATATAACTAAAATAAAATTATCAGCTGCCTTGAAAGTCTGTGTCATTCACTTTGTTTAAAAAATATCAAAAAATTAAAAATATTGGCAAAATAGTAAACTGAAACTGACATCCTTTGTTAGAGTCTAAATATTCTCTAATTTCTGTCGGTTTTTTAATATTCATAATGTTACATCTCTTTCTCACAGCTAGTTTGGAATTTACAGTATTTTCATATTTCCATAATGACACCTGCTGGTAGAAGAAGAATGGATGAACTGCAAGAATTTTATTCAACTAGCTGTAACCAACCACACAGTTCAGTCTGAAGCAACTAATGCTCCTCAATAGACAAAAATATCCAATTACAAAAATTTGACAAAATAAGATAAGTGTTTTTTCAATAATGTTTTCCAACTGAAAGAAAAACTTATCCCAAAATCTCTGTCCAAAACAAAATTGTTGAATAGAGATGTAAGAAAGTGATTAATCAAGTGTATCCTTGGATCTCAAAACTACCAACTCACTTAGTTATGTTCAATAGCTTATTTATTTTGAGAGTTACATTTTGAATAATATATAAAAAATTATACCCATCTGCTGCTACTCAGGAGAAAGTTGAGAAGGTAGTCTCAAGTACAAATCTGTGGCCTCAGAAAATAAAGAATCAAAATGGACTCCATGGCTGTGAATTTTGGTTTTATGAGTCTTAATCAATTCAATTGCACTTGGGGGGGTGTAGATTTATCATTCTTTTTAACTTATTTTGTTGTTTATTTAAAATAATAGAAACAATCCAAGTGTCTATAAATACATGATCTAATAAGCAAAATGTGGTGCATGTATATAATTGAATACTACTGAGATGTAGTCAGTTAATATGGTCCTTCAAGTCATAATCCATTTTGTGATGTAAGTTCCAGCCTTTGTGCCTGTGGTTATAATTCCACTTTGGTAGTTCTCTGTTACAAGAGTAGTAGTAGAAGATGTGACACTGCACCACCTGTGTTAGGCAGCGTTATCTAGAGAAACAAAACCAGGACACTTATGATGATAGATAGATACATCGATAGATAGATAGATATAGATAGATGATAGATAGATAGATAGATAGATAGATAGATAGATAGATAGATAGATAGATAGGTTTATACAGTGAGAAGGGATATAACAACGAGCCCACACAACAGTACCAAGGACTGTACTATAAGGGCTGTAAAGTGAGCCAGTTCAACTCTCTTTTGTAAAACAGTTAAAATATACTAGAAGTGGGCTGCTGGATTCAAGGCCAAGAAAACATGCAGTGAAGTCATCCCTTGGGCAAGGCAGCCAGTCTACATGCAGGCAGCAGTCAGTAGCTCAGGAGCTTAGTGAAGCAGGCCTGGATGAGAGACTGAACTCAAGCAATGCAAGATAACAGGATCCTCCAACCTCAAGCCAAGTGATGTATATGCACCAGCAGCGTAGTGAAGCAGGTCTTGAAAGAGTCTCAAGCTCTAGCGAGACGATCCACAATCCATGGGCTGGGGGTCCAAGGGTGGTGTAGCACACAAATTGAGTCAGAGAACTAGCCAAGCAGCAGCATACTGGTCTGATTACCACAGAAAAAGTAAGACAAGACATATAAGAGCCATTTAGCTCTTTGTCCTCCAATCAAACTGCAACCTGATTAATCCCACCTATTTCTATCAGCCAGGTTGGCAAAATAAACCTATCACACCAACTATATATTTTTTGAATAAAAAAAGACAAGCCTCCATATAAGAATGAGCCTTTTCAGAAGAAAGAACATCGAGAAATCCAAGGTTCATTGAAAGAAGATCTACCAGTGGAGCATATTTGAGATCTCTGTCTGAAGTTTGAAATAGTAGGGGTCAAAACCAAAAGCAACAAAAGACTATGGAATGGAGAGCATGGGGCAGAGCAAAGAGGCTAAAGGGCAAGACAAGAGGCTAAATCGAGGAGACCGTGAGACAGAACAGAAGAGCAGCACCGAAACTATGACACAGTGAGACAGAGTAGCAGGCTGGTTTCCTGACCCTTGGAGGAAACTAAGGGAAAAAGTAGAGGCTGACTCCTAGCCCGATAAGGACAAAAGGAGCTTAGTTGCTTTTAAAGGTACATTTTTCAGCCAAGTAAGGAGGAGCCAAGCACCCCTTAAAAGACAACTCAACATTAGCCTCTTAAAGGAGCACCAACATAGAAAGGACTCTTTATATCTGAAGGAGGCACATTAGGTTTTATCTCTGTCTCCCTCTTCTTTTACTAGAGCAGTGGTTCTCAACTTGTGGGATGAGACTCTTTTGGTGGTCAAACAACTCTTTCACAGGGGTCACCTAAGACCATGGGGAAGCATATAGTTCCTAGGGTCTTGGGAACTGAGACACTGCTCCTCTACCCGTCTCCAGGCAGGTCTGCCACATGCAGCTATGCCCACATATGAGTACCCAGTGTGAAGACTGTTATCCATGCTCCACCATTCTGCAAGGCAAAATTTCATTTATTTGTAATTAGAAATAAATATTTCACCATATATTATTACATATTGTTTGGGTGATTAATCACTATGCTTTAATTATATCCAATTTGCAATAATAAAAATACATCCTGCATATAAGCTATTTACATTATGATTCCTAATAGTAGCAAAATTATAGCTATGAAGTAGCAATGAAAATAATTTTATGGTTGGGAGTCACCACAACATGAGGTACTGTTGTCATGGCATTAGGCAGGTTAAAAACCACTGTACTAGAGCCAGTCTTCCAAGTCCTATGGTCACAAATGCAGTGATTAGGCTGCTTAAGCTTTCATCCAGGTTCTCAGCTTCTCACAGATTTCATTAAAGAATAAACTTGAGATTTGGATCACAATTGCATTTATAGATTTATAGATTGCTTTGAGTCGTATTGACATTTTCACAATATTATGTCTTCCTATCCATTAACACCAGATTTTCTTCTATTTATGGAAGTCTCTTTTGGTTCAAAAAGGAACCAAATTATTGTGTAGGTTTTTTGAACAGATATTTGGTTTCCTTGGTTAGGCTTATTTTGGGGAGGGGGGGCCTCACTGTCCTCTGGTGGTGGGAGTAGGAGGTCTAGCCTTGCTGCTGGATTTGAACTCTTGATTAGGCTTATTAATAAGTATTTCATCCTTTTGTGGCTATTGAAAATGATATTGTTTTCTCGATATCCTTTTCAAACCACTCTTCATTGACATACTAGAATTCAATTGGTATCTGCTTGCTAATCTTGTATCCTGCTACTTTACCAAATTTCTTAATTGTTCCAATCTTCTTGTGGAGCTTTTGGGGGGTTCTACAGATAAAGCCATATTTACTGCAAATAACAAGAGTTTTATTTCTTCTTTGCTCAATCACATTACCTTAATTCATTTTCTTGTCTGCTCGTTCTGGCTAAAACTTAGAACATTAATAAGAGTGGTGATAGGAGGCATTCTAGTCTGGTTGCCACTCTTAAGGGAAAGGTTTTCAGGTTTTTCTGAAAACATATTGAGCATGATGTCAAACATTGGTTTCTCATATAAAACCTTTATCATGAAGAATTGCCCATCTACTCCTGTTCTGTTGAGCTTTTTTTTTAATGAGAAATAGTTGTTCTTGTTAGGTGTCTTCAAGTAGGTTCTGACCCATAGTGACCAAATACACAACAGAACAAAATATTGCCCAGTCCTGCACCATCCTCACAACAGTTCCTATGCCTGAATCCACTGGTGCAGCCACTGTGTTAAACCATCTTGTTGAGGGCCTTCTGATTCTTCACTGCCCCTCTATTTTGCCAAGAATTATATCCTTCTCCAGGAATTGGCTTCTCTTGACAACGTGTCCAAAGTATGTACTACAAAGTCTTACCATAGTTTCTTCTAAGAAACACTTTGGCTATATTTCTTCCAAGACAGGTCTGTTTGGTCTTTTAGCAGTCAATGACTCTTACCATATTTTCCTTCAATCCCATAATTCAAATGCACTGATTCTTTTTATTCAAGATCCAATTTTCAAAAGCATATGAAGTAAAGGAAAATACCATGACTTGGGCCTGGTACACCTGTGTTGGACTGGGTCAGCTACATAAACAAATTCAGAGACTTATATATGTATAAGAAAGTGATTAAGTGATTAATTACATATTGAGAAAAAATCCCAACTCAGTCCACCTCAAGTCAACAAATCCAATGCTAGTGCACAAGTCACACTTCAGACTCGTACAATAATGAGTAGCCACATGCAATGATGCAGAATGCTGGAAGATCACAGGCCATTGAGTGCAAAGTCATGTGGATTCAATGGTAGTGGCTCTGACAGATCTCTGAGTCAACCAGCAGGAAGGTGAAGGCAAAAAGAGAAGGAGAGGTTCCCAGGACCTTCCTTATGAGAAGGCCACACCCACAAGGAGGACTATCAAGCTATAACCTGATTGACAGGTCCAATCCCACTCCTACACTTTATATATCTTCAGGATGACATGAAATTATGTAACTACCACAGATCACGCCTTGTCAACTTGACACTTTTACACAATTCTTCAGCCATACATAATTTTGAAACAAAACAATAACAAAATCATATTTGCACCAAACAGGGCAAATCTAAATAGTATATAATTCAAAATGTGCCAGGCTCATTTAATATAAATTTCTATAAGTGAACAAAACATTCTATTAACAAAAATATTCTATACTTAATAATTGCAGTTATGTGAACACCTATACCATAATCCTATAGTACTGTGATCATATTCCCCCACCCATGAAAACTTGTAAGTTAGCCACTTCGTGTCTTTATCCCCCCATTTTAGTATCCATTTTCTATACTACCCATTTATATCAAACCAGTGCTCTCAGGAGAGAAGCATGTATTCATTCCAGTTGGAGCCTTGTGAGTCTGCATCCCAAAGAAAAGTTAAATTCAGACAGGGTATCCATAAAGTCAGCAGCAATATGCACCAATTCACAGGCTCAAAAATCTCACCTTCATCTGGTCAGTGTCTAGTCAGCTCAATGTGGGCTGCCACCTGACTTAGCTTCACTAGCGTCCCCATTGGCTGCCTTGTCCCTTTCAGCACTGGGCCCTTTCACAAATTCCCAAAAACTGTAACTCCGTTGGGTTAGATCATGACATAGACTCAGGTTCCACAGCACAACTCTAAATTTCAGAGCAGCCAACTCACTGTCATCTCTCCTCTAGTCCCTGTGAAGCAGGTCCACAGGTTTCAGTGACCAGACTCAACCTATATTTCTGTTGCTGTGCTTCTCTCATATCCACTAAACAAGTGGATCCACACAGTCAACTAGTGAGCATTTCAGGCTGACTGCAGGCTCCTTTTAAAGTTCAATTCTAAAGAGGAGAGTTTCTTCATGGATCCAAATTTTTCCAGCTTCAGGACCAAACTATTAGCTCAAATTTTAGAAGGTCCATGTCTCTTTTCCTTTTTCAGTCTGCCAACAGCTATCTCAGCAAGTCTTTTCAAATGCGAAGGTTCTGAGTACCCAAAGCACTGGATGGGGTTGACTTTTTCTAAGTCTTCTTAACAGACATTTCCTACTAACCCATTTAGCAAATCCAATTCAATGTCGGAGGCAGTGGGCTTACAAATGCTATACAAACTTCCCCAAAATCATTTATACCACATAGTATATCATAAAAATAAGCATAATAAATCAGTATAATCCCAGTACAGCCTAATCATATAACTTTTAAATTCAATTCCTTCTTACCTAAACTATCCCATTTATATGCAATATGGCCTTGAGGCCTTGGCTGTATCAGCCAGGACCTGGCCTTCTGTCAGTCATTTTGACTAAGCAGCATGGCCTCAGAGAATTTCAAGATATAAATCACATTCATTTTTGCCATTTCAGTAACAAATAACCAAAGACAGTTCCTAGGAATCAAAACCTCACTTCCCATGTCCTTTTAAGAAAACAATTGAGTAAACAGTATGACCCTATCCAACCTCCAGCTAACTAAAGAAGAAAAACTACCATAAATTAGAGGTCAGATAAGCATCTGCTGTCCATATTCATGATTTGTTTTTCTAGTACCCTGCTCCTCAGATATCATAATGTGTGAGATTTTTAGTAGAGAAACAAATCTGGAGGCACTCATGTATGTATAAGTGTGAGGAGCCGGCTATCGCTCTCCTACACTGACGCACGTTGCCATGCTCTCATGCTGTGACACACACACAGCCTTTTCCTGTATCAGTTCCTGGCATTTATGTTTAGTTTATATTTTACCTTTTTGTATAAACTATATAGCTTGCTCTGCTTGTGTTACATTTTAGTCACTGTACCCCTTTTTTTGTTTTATAGTGCTTATACATGTTGTAACCTTTAGTCCATTAGATCATACTGTAGCTTTGTGATTGGTTGCTTTAAGTTGCCCGCTTCACTCCTGTATACCCCTATTAGCATACGGACCAAGTTGAGGACTACAGCCCCTTTTGCACGCCTTTTTTCCCTTATTTGGCACTCATCCAGGATTGGCCCCTGTTGACTCTACCTCATTAGCATAAGCTGTGACCTTTACTCCTGACCATTGGCTTTATATACCCTGAGTTTTGCCCCAATAAATGAGACTTGATCAGACTCCTGTCTTGTCTCCATTTCCTGCATCTCCTGCCTATCTTCGTTTCCAGGCCTCCGGATCGGGAGATCACATTGAATGACCTGCATGCCAGGTCATATAAGAATGAGCTTTATACCAAGAAGTAATTATATAGAAAGATAACATTCCAGTCCAGTTCACCTCAAGTCCTTAAGTCTGATCTAGTGCACATGTCACTCTTCAGAGTTACATGTAATGTAATTACATGTAATTACAGAGTTACATGTAATGATGCAGAATGCCGAAAGTTCACAGGCCAGTGGGATCACGTGGATCCAATGGTGGTGATTCTGGCAGCTCTCTGGGTCAACCAACAGGAAGGTGCTGGCAGAGTGGAGAAGTACCAGAACCCTTCTTATGAGAAAACCACATTCACAAGGAAGCACCATCAGGCTGTGACTTTGTTGACAGGTTGAATAGCATGTCAACACTTTTATATATCAAGTTGGCATGAAATTATGTAACTAGCGCAACACCTAGTCCTCAAAGTAACGCCCTTATTTTTCAATACTCTAAAGAGATCTTGTGCAACAGATTTACACAATGCAATGCATCTTTTGATTTTTTTAAAAATCATTTTGGAGATTTTTTTTAAATCATTGGAGATTATTACAGCTCTTATAAAATTTCATACACCAATTGTATTAAAGATATTTGTACGTATATTGCCATCATCATTTCCAAAACATTTTCTAATTGAGCCCTTACTATCGGCTCCTCTTTTTTCCCTTCCCTCCCCCAATCTTTTGATCTTTTGACTGTTGCATTCATAATCATTAATTGTGAATCCAAGCAAGACAAAATCCTGAACAACTTCAACTTTTTCTTCACTTATCATGAGATTATCTATTAGTTTGTTACCTTTTACTTTTCATGGTGTTATCCAATTTGGTATCCTTCATATCCTTCTCAATGAGTCATAATCCATACTGAAGCAACAATCATCGATCTTCATTTGCAAGTGCTTGAAGGTCTCCTCACTTTCAGCAACCAAGGGGTGTTATCTGCATAATGCAGGTACTTAAGAAGCCTTCCTCCAATCCTGAAGCCACATTCTTCATATAACCAGCATCTCTGATGATTTTTCAGCTTATAGACTGACTAAGCATGGTGAGAGGATATCATCCTGACAACCTTGATTTTTGAACCAAGCAGCATTCCCTTGTTGTGATAGCACAACTGTCTCTTGATGTGTATGCAACTCCTCATGAGCACAATGAATTGTTCTGGAATTCTCATTCTTTTTTTTTTTTTGTGGGCATCACTGCCTCTGGTGGTTGTGGGCACTACCCAGCCGCCACTGGATTTGAACCACCAAGCCTGCGGGCTGCAGTTGCGCACTCTACCACTATGCCACCGGGGCTCAGCCCTGGAATTCATTCTTCTCAAGGTTATTCATTGTTTGTTATGATCCATTTAACCGAATACCTTGGCATGGTCTATGAAACACAAGTAAACATCTTACTGGTGTGCTCTGCTTTCAGCCAAGATCCATCTGACATCAGTAATGATGGTTAGGTTTATTAAATGGGACTCTGATGTTGTCCAATGTTTCTTCTGCATTTTTTTGAGGGGGGCATCACTGCTCTCCAGTGGTAGGAGTAGGAGGCCCAGCCCCACTGCTGGAATTGAACCTCCATCCCAGTGGGCTGCAGTCCCGCGCACAACCACTATGCCACCAGGGCTCAGCCTCTTCTGCATTTATTAATATGATTGTGTGGTTCTTATTTTTTGTCTTGATTATGTTGTCACATCGTGTGTGACCTATTTGACCTAAAAGGTCAAACTGGTTGATTAAATTCTGTTGTTCAGCTTTTCTGTCTCATTATATAATCTTTTTCCTATCATCTGTCTTTCCTTGAAAGCAGTGTATTGAAGTTTCCTACTGTTATTGCCAAGCTGTTCATTTCTCTCTTCAGCTCTGTGAGGGTTTGATTTGTGTATTTGGAGGGTTTTTAGTTGTGGAAATGTATGCAAATTATGGTTATATATTCCTGTTATGTTGTTCTTTAAACGTTTTGCAATGTCCCTTCTTCTCTCTCATTATGTGATTTTACTTGAGTCTATTTTATCAAAGAATAATACTACCACTCCTGATTTTATATGAGTGCATAACATTAGTAAATTTTTCTCCATTCTCTAATTATTAGTCTACTTTTGTCTTTGAGTTTAAGAGTGTCTTTTTAGGCAGCATATCAAGGGTCTTGTTTTCTAATACAGTCTGCTACTGTTTATCTCTTGATTTGGTGCATTTCAAACATTGGCATTCAGTGCTGTTATTGATGTATGTGAGTTTATGCTGTCATTTCGCTGAAGAGGATTTTTGTTGTTATTTTAATGGTGTTCTTGTTTCTCTCTGTGTTGTCTTGAATGCTTCTTTGATTGTATTAGTTTCTGAGTGGTGTTTTCCTGTATGTTGCTCAGATTTGTTTGATGTTGTCAATTTCTGTCCATATTAATCCCATTCATTTTTTTTGTTTTTTTTTTTTAGGCATCACTGCCCTCAGGTGGTGGGACTAAGAGGCCCAGCCTTTGCTCCTGGGAGCCAGAATTGAACCTCCATCCCAGTGGGCCGCAGTCCTGCGCACAACCACTACGCCACTGGGGCTCAGCCCCCATTCATATTTTTGTAATGTTCTTGTTTTTATTACTTCCTTTAATTTTTCCTTGTCTACAATTCCTTTATTCCTTTTTCATCTTTAAGGGATAATTTTACTGAATATAGGATTCTTGATTGACAGGGGTTTTTTCTTTCAGAATTTTATATAACTCACTCCATTTTCTTCTCATCTGCATGTTTTCTGTGGAGAATTCTAAGCTTATCCTTATTAGTTTTTCTTTGGAGGTGACTGCTCATTTTTCCTAACTGCCCTCAGGGTATCTCCTTTTCCTTGAGACTGGAGAGTTTGACTATGATGTGTTGTATTGTTTTTATTTGGGGATCTATCCTGAGTTCTCTCAGTTTCTTTCTTTCTTTTTTTTTTTTTTTTTTTCGTATTTTGGGCATCATTGCCCTCTGGTGGTGGGAGTAAGAGGCCCAGTCTTTGCTTCTGTGGAGCTGGAATTGAACCTCCATCCCAGTGGGCCGCAGTCCCGCGCACAACCACTACACCACTGGGGCTCAGTCCTCTCTCAGTTTCTTAAACAGTTACTTTGTACTTCTTTATGATGTTGAGGAAATCCTCTGAAATCTCTTTCTTGTAATTGCAAGACATCTTTTTCAAAGTACTCCATTGTATTTGGGTGTTTTTCAGCTGTTTGTCTTTCTTGAGTTTGGGGTTACTACTATTGACTGATCTTTCTGTGGCATAATGCTACATCTATTAGTGGCATATGACCTGCTGGGTCATATAGATGACTATGTTCAGGGATGCAAGAGAGATTTAATAGGACTTGGAAAACATACAGTGGAGAATTAGAGGAAAAAAGAAGAGAGATGTGGAAATAGGAATCAGAGGACAAGGGGAGAAAGAGAATAAACTAATAATAATAAACATCCATCTGAATGGACCAAGAGATTTGAAGAAAAAGGGGGGGGGAATATATTTTAAGAAGGGTAGTAAGAAATAGTAGGTGTTATGGACATATATTTCATGAGAAAAAGGAGAAAGAGAGCAGAATGATTTAATGAATGAAGAAAGGGAAAACTGTAAGCAATTAACCAGAACAGAGGCAGAAGATTTATATAGGTATATATGTAGAAGAAGTAGAAAAATAATAAAGGAAAAGTAACAATGAAGTATTGGGGGGGGGGAGACAGGAAAACTTTTAAAAAGACAAAAAGATAGAAAAAAGAAAAAGTGCAAAATGACTGAGCCAGATCAAAATAAAGATGAGGGTGTGGTTTGGGTGTGGATTCAAGGTTCAGTTGCTATGGCAGCATAAACATTGGTGGGTCTGTGCCCTCAAGGGAAAAGAAATAAAAAAACCTTTAAAAAGAGAAACCTGTTTGGCTGGCTGTGTCTAGATCTGTGGTGGTGTTAGTGGGTATGCCTGTGTCTGTCTGGGAGGTATGTGTATCCACAAGGGGTTGGGGGTGCTTGTGAAGAGGAAATAAGAGTGGAAAGGGAAAAAAGAAAATAATAACATAAAATAAAAATACAAAACCAGCAGCAACTAACCCTAAGAGTTTGGAGGGGATTCTTAATCATTTTGGCAATGTTGGTGTATGTACATGCCCACTGCACAGGAAAACAGGAGCTCTGTGGGAAAGGTCTAGAGGGGGAGGGAGAGAGAGAGAAGAGAAGAGAAGGGAAGGGAAGGGAAGGGAAGGGAAGGGAAGGGAAGGGAAGGGAAGGGAAGGGAAGGGAAGGGAAGAAAGGAAAAGTATTACTTGGTGGGGTCACCTCATCAGGTAGGGAGGATGTCTTTACCAAGCTGCCCAGAAGGACTGCTATCCACACTGAGCCCCTGGAAGCTAGAGATGTAAGAGATTTTCTGGGTGGGTTGGAGGACAGTCAGAGGAGGATCAATGTGGTGACTTGGACTTGGTCAATGGTGAAAAGGAACCAGTAATAATCAGCAGGCATTGCTGATCTCTAACATGAAGAAAGCTTAATGTGCTTAGTTTTTAGGATGTTTTTCTGGCTTCTAAGAAGCACAGGACCTTTACTTTGGGTGGAATTTCTATAGTAATTGTTGATTTTCCTGTGTTTGTTACATTGACGTGTATACACACACACACATGGGAGCACATGTGCTTGCATATGTAAACATAGTTAGGGTCATCTGTATAAACATATTACAGTGCTGCATATATAATTGTGGACATAAGGGTCATAGTTATGAAACTTCTTAGACATATCCAAATACCTCATGGGACTGAGTTACTAGATTTGAAGGTTAAGAGTCATAATCTCAGGGTACATCTAAGTTAATTGGCACAAAAATCGTGTTCTACATCTTAGTTTAATGAATAATAATCTGGATTCTTAAGAGCAGTGAGCAATCACCTAAAATAAATCCCTTGGTCTCTTCTCATCTGAAGTAAAGAAGAATGGTAGAAACCAAAGATGCAAGGAAGCAAATTAATCCCCAGGATTAATAGCCTACATGGATCACAGCCTTCAGTAGCCTAAGCCCAGAAGAACTAGAGGTGTTTGACTAAGGGCACAATAAATTAACGCAGTTAAAAAGCAGAGGGAAAGAAGTTAAACAAAACTCAAATCCATAAAAATGACCAGACTTATCAGACTGATAGAGACTGAACCAAACTCTGAGACTATCATCCTAGGATATTCTTAACCCGTGACTGAAACTATTACAGGGATTCACCTTTTAGCCAAGTAATAGATTGCCTATAAAAGAAACAACAAACACAGGAATGTGCACTTTGTTGTTGTCGTTAGGTACAGGCAAGTTAATTGCCACTCATAGGGACCCTGTGGACAACAGGACAAAACACTGCCTGGTTCTGCATCATCCTCACAATTAGTCTTATATTGAAGCCCATTGTTGCAGCCACTGTGGCCATCCATCTTTTTGAGAATTGTTAGACTAGAGAAACAAATTCATAACACAACATGCATGTCTATAAGAGAGAGTTTATATACAAGGCGAATGGAACATTGAGAAAGCATTCCAAGTTAGTCCAGTCCAAGTCCATAAGTCCAATATTTGCCCACATGTCTGATACAATCCATAACCCCTCTTCAGATTCACGAAACACATGCAACAACGCCAGGATAATCACAGGTCAGTGGGTGCAGAGTCATGTGTACCCAATGGTGGTAAAAGCAACTCAGCACTGGCAGGGGCAGCTCTGTAACTTCTCAAGCATCTTAGCATTGGCGGGGTCTCCCCATGGCTCCTCCAGTTTCCAGGACTCAGGGTCTAGCAGCAAGCTACCATGTGTCTTGTCAGCTGCAACATCTCCTAGGGAGTCAACCTTGTGTCTTGTCAGTAAAGCATCTCCAGGGAACTGAGTATTAAGTCTCTCACCTCCAACGAGCGGAAATACAATCAGATTTCCCAGAATTCTTAGGAAAAAGCCATGCCCACAGAGGCGTCGTTGACTATCTCCAGATTGACAGGTTAGACTCCACCCCTACACTCCCAATCCTGAAATTGACATCAGAGTACATGACTGCCACAAGAATCTTCCTCTTTTTCCCTGCCCCTCTATTTTACTAAGAATGATGTCCTTTTCCAAAGGCTGGTCTCTCCTGATAACATGTATGAAACACATGAGGCAATGTACCAGACAATTATACTCCTTAGAATAATTAATTATACAAGACAAAAAAAGTCACCATTTATACAAAAGCAAAAATGAGAAGCCAAGGAAGTCCAGGGAAAGGTGATAGATGGAAATGGGGAAGCAAGGTGGAAATAGAGAGTTAATACACTGTGGGGATAGCAACGGAAGTCATAGAACATTGTCTGTAAGAATTGATTAAGGGGGAACTAATTTGCTGTGTAAAATCTCACCTAACAAAATAAATGGTTCCTCCCCAAAATATTGAATGACCCAGAATCCAATAAAGTAGGACAATTGTCTCAGTGCATTACCCTTTGAGGGAGCAAGTAGATGCAGCAAATCCAGCCTTGTCTGGAAATACTACAAGAAGTCTCTATAATGACCGAGTCAGACACACACACATAATTAATTAAAAAATTAATCCTTTGTTCTGTACTGTAAGATCCAAGAAGGATAAGATTGTGTCTGCCTTATCTCAGCATACTACCTGGCTTGCAATCCTAAAACCCACTGACATCAAGCAAGAGTTAAGAATATCGTGTTGTCAAGTGTGTGTGTATGTGTGTGTGTGGGGGGGGGGGGGGTTGCCAGAGATGAGCTTTGGTAGATCTTGTCCAGACACAAAAATGGTTATCAGATGAAGTGGGTTCACTGTGACACCCTACTGAATTTATACAATGTATATTCTCGTGTACAAGCTAAGTTTTCATCACAGTTCTGATGCAGTTTTGTGGTAAAATTAGGTGCCTCGGCTGATATTCGGGTCCGTTTATACTTGAGTATATATGGTAACTAAGAAGTTTAGAAAGCCAGAAAATTAATCAAAATGGCCCCAAATAAAATATGGGTAAGCCATCTGCACAGAATTTTCCTTAGCACTTAACACAAGTATAGAATGCATTGTTACACAAATGTCTTCTTATTTAACAAACAATTCCTCTTCATTGAGAGTTTGTCAAATGTGCCAGCAACAGAGAAGGAAGAGATTGTCTCAGAACAGCTTTCTTTCTGTCTCCAGGTTACAGTCCGCCATGGTCCTTACTTAGCTGGCAGTGCACTTGTGGTTGTTTCCACCGTCTCAAATCTCCCTGGATTGGCTTTAATTTTATTATTTTCACACAGAGAAGGAACAGCGTTAGGGGAAAATGTATACAATAGATTGCTTCTGATTTCCCATTTCCAAAACATTCATTTTCCCAAAAGAGCAGAGCAAGAAACTTAATTATCATGCTCATTAATCAAAACCTGCACTTTGCTTTCTAAAAGGAAAATCCCTTGGGCACTTGAAATTTTTTTCTTTTTCTTTATACTTTCTGTGGATTATAATTCAATCCAATAAATACTAAATGCTATTATGTTCTCATCTTATTAAGCACAATAAAAACAGATAGCCTTGAATATTGCTCTCAAAGAATCAGTTCATAGTCCAGAATCTAGGCATGAGCCTCACCTGTTAAGATTAAATCATACTTTAACCACAGTCATCATCTCATTCACTTTGTGTTTTCAGTTCCCATCACCAACCACAGAGACTGTCCATGTATGTGTGTGGCTAAAGTAAACATAGCTGGTGGATGGTGCCATACGGAGTGCTATGGTTCATTAGAACACCAAATGAATGGCAAACTCTGACTCCCTGATTTCTATGTCTCATGCAAATACAGCACCTGGTCCTGGCCTTGCTCATAAATACTTTTTGATCCACAGCTGAAGTTGTGTAGATAAGTGAAGCAACAGAATAATTTAAACCTTGGGCTAAGTCAAATGAGAGTAATGTAGTAGCTCGCATACTGAAGTTGAATACTTTGGGCTAAAGAAAGTACTTCATAATTTGTTTTGTATCCATAGAAAATATAATGCTGCATTTTATCTAGAGCTTATTAAAGATCAGAATCACCAAAGAAAAGTCTTTTTTTTTTTTTGCTATAACAAAAATACCAGAGCATGTGGCTTGAAAAGAACAAAAATTTATTCTCTGACGGTTCTGCAAGCTAGATGTCTGAATTCAGTGTGTTGACTCCTGAAAATGTCCTTCTTTGTCTCTTTCCGATTCTAGCAGTTACCAGAAACCCTAAGCATCCCTAGCTTTGTAGATTCACCTGTGTGACAGTTACATAATCTAGAGTAAATTTGAGAATTAAGAGTGAAGGGGTGGGTGCAGCCTGTCAATCAGGTTGCAGCTTGATGGCCTCATTTGGAGGTGTTAAGGAGATGAATAGCTCGTTGACGGCAGGACACTTGCTCACTCCCTGTGAGACATTACTGACTGTGATGACAATGACAAGCCTGAGGGGATATGCTGGTATAGCCAGAGCCCTGGGAGCTGTAGAAGCTACATGGAGACCTTTGCCAGCGCTAAGATACTTCTACCACCACTGGATTCCTAAGACTTTCTAAACCCACTGGCCTGTGATCTTTCTGCGTTCAGCATTATTGCATGGCTGTGTAAGTTCACAGAGGAATTTATAGACTAGTATAGGACATATGGGCTAATATTGGACTTATAGACATGATCTGGACTGGGATGGGATGTTTTCTTAATGTATAATTACTCTTTATATAAAGTTTTTTGTTTGTTTTCTTTATTTTTTTTAAAAAAATCATTTTATTGGGGACTCATACAATTCTTATCACAATCCATGCATTCATCCATCATGTCAAGCACATTTGTACATTTGTTGCCCTCATCGTTCTCAAAACATTTGTTTTCTACTGGAACCCCTGGTACCAGCTCCTGATTTTGACCCCTCCCTCATGAACTCTTAATAATTTATAAACTATTATTATTCTGTCATATCTTATACTGCCCAATGTCTCCCTGGCCTTCACCACTTCCCTGTTGTCTGTACCTCAGGGAGAAGGTTATATGTAGATCCTTGTAATTGATTTCCCTTTCTACTCTACCTTCCCTCCACCCTTCTGGTATTTCCACTTTCACCACTGGTCCTGAAGGGATCATGTGTCCCGGATTCTCTGTGTTTCCAGATCCTATCTGTACCAATATACATCCTCTGATTTAGCTGGATTTGTAAGGTAGAATCGGGACCATGACAGTGTGTGTGTGTGTGTGTGTGTGTGTGTGTGTGTAGAGGGGGAGTGGGGGTAGGAAGCATTTAGGAATTAGCAGAAAGTTGTATGTTTCATTGTTGCTACACTGCATCCTGACTGACTCAATTCCTTCCTATGATCCTTCTATAAAGGGATGGCCAGTTGCCTCCAAATGGGTCTTGATTCCCCAATCTGTATTCCCCCTTACAATGATTTGATTTTTGTTGTTGCTGTTCTTTGATGCCTGATACCTGATCCTTTTGACACCTCATGATCACACAGGATGGTGTGCTTCTTCCATGTGGGTTTTGTTGCTTCTGAGCTAGAGCTGCTTGCTTAACTTCAAACCTTTAAGATCCCAGACACTATATCTTTTGATTGCTTGGCATCATCAGCTTTCTTCACTATATTTGTTTGTGCACCCATTTGTCTTCAGCAATTATCTCAAGAAGGTGAGCACACAATGATATGATTTTTTTGTTCTTTGATGTCTTATACTTGATCCCTTCGGCACCTCATGATCACACAGGCTGGTGTGCTTCTTCCATGTGGACATTGTTGCTTCTCAGCTACATGACCCACTTGTTTATCTTCAAGGCTTTAAGACTCCAGAAACTATATCTTTTGATAGTGGGCACCATCAACTTTCTTCACCGCATTTGATTATGTACCCACTTTGTCTTCAGTGATAGTATGGGGAAGGTGAGCATCATGGAAAGCCAATTTAATACAACAAAGTGTTCTGGCATTGAGGGAGTACTTGAGTGGAGGTCCAATATCCATTTGCAACCTTAATACTAAAGTGATAAATATATGCACATAGATCTATTTCCCCATTGCCATATGTAAATATATTTACATATATATATGCATGTATTCAGACGTCTATAAATGCCCTTTGCCTCCTAGTTCTTTTCACTATTTCATTTTACTTTTCTGTTGTCTCATTATCATGCTCAGCCTTCATTTGGATTTCAGAAACCATTTGGGTTTCCTCTCAGTTACAGTGTTCTTGATCAATCCCTACCAGGCCTCTTATACCCACCTTGCCACCAATTTTAGATCACTTGTGAGTGTCTATGAATTTGTTTTTCTAGGTCTGCCAAGAATAGCACAACCTGCTTCTGTCCTTGCATGATATCTGTGTGTGTATGCATGTGTACCTATGCTGGAAAAGGATGTCCCCATCTCTGATCTTCCTTTTTATAAAACATGACTTGGAAAAATTGATTGTGGTAATGATTGTACAGTTTTTCTTGATATGATTGAACTATTAGATTGTATTATATGTATTGTATTGAATTGTATTATATTGTATGAGGATGACTTGCCAATAAAATTGCTTTTGAAAAAAACCCTTGGATGGGATTAGTTTTAAGTTCCACTCTACTATAGTATGACCATATATTAAAGACAATATTTAAATGGAAGATAGTATCCAAGCAAAATAATATTCAAACAGAAGATATATGATGTATTGTTAAGTGATATCCTACAGCAGAAAATGGGGAGACCATGAACTTTTGGCTTAATCTTGGCTCTCATATAGCCGTGATTTGAGACAGAAGAATGCATCATTTTCCTTATCAAAATAAGAGTGAGAATAGTATCCACCTCAGAACTATTGCAAAGATGGAAAGAGTCATGTAAATAACACAACCAAATTGTTTTCAAGTGGACCCTCTTTCATGGCAACCCATTTGTATCAGAGTAGAACTGTACTTCAGGGATTATTCAGAAGCATATCACCAGGCCTCTGCCATTGTGCCTCAACTCTACCCAGGAACCTTCTAAGTAAAGGATCAGATCAATAATTTTCAATACTTTTGCTCTTAGAAGAAAAGGAAAGTTAACAATTATGGATTTGAAGTTCCTTGGAGGCATTTGTGTATTTCTTTTTTTGTTTGTTTGTTTGTTTGTTTGTTTTGGGCATCACTGCCCTCTGGTGGTGGGAGTAGGATGCCCAGCCTTTGCTCCTGTGGAGTCGCTGCTGGAATTGAACCTCCATCCCAGTGGGCCGCAGTCCTGTGCACAACCACTATGCCACCGGGGCAGTCCCAGATGTGTATTTCTAGAGAATCAAATACAGTAACCTCATCTATATGTAAAAAAAAATTAATTTATATTAAGAAAGCAGCTCACACAGCCACAGAATGGCAAGCCCAAGGTGACACAAGTCTATGGGTCAGAGGCTAAGGTGGAAGACCTTCCCAACTCATGCAGGTGCCAGCCAACAAAGAAGGAAGCAAGATGGTGGGGGAAATGCAGGGCACTGGAGGCAGGGTCAAGATAAGCAGCATGGCAGGCTGCCAACAGTTCCCAACACAGCCCAACCAAGTCCCAAGAAAGCAGACATAGGGTCTAAACCGGTATAAGTAAACGTGAGAGACAGTTCTTCACAATCTAGGTAGAGATATAAAATAGGCCAACCCCCCAAGGAGACATTATTAGGTTATGACCTGCACCTTGCTGCCAAACTACTCAGAATCCTAGCTCAACCAAGTTAAAGCAAAACCGAACTATCATAAGAAGCCACACTTCTCCACCCGTCCCTCCACCCCTACCCACCCCACCCACCCCACTCTACACTCTAGCCTGTAGCAATTATCTGTGGGAATTTACCCAGTATTGTCCAATGTTTTTAAGTGAAAACTGACATGGTGTTTTCCAAGGAAACATTGACACTCACATGCTCAAAGAAATTAAAATCTTTAGTTCAACAAATAGATTAGAGAGAATATCCCACATAACAATGCAAATAAAGTAGAAAATGGATGAAGAAAACCTTTTACAGTTTACTAAACCATGGATCCCAGTGTCTTTTTTTTTTTATTTAAAAGAAACTGTAATCTAGTGTAATGTAAATAAAATAATGAAGTGATCAAGCACTCTAAGCAGCATGAAGGCTCTAGGTGAAACATTAGCATCTAGTGGGCCAGATTACAACTAATCCAATAAGGTGAAGCATGCCTTCTAGGAGTCCAGAACAGGTGCACCAAGCACATGGACACTGAGACCTCCAGCCCTAAATGAAAGAATTCATAGGTATGAATGTCAGAAATAGAATTTGTTTTACAAATACAGTTTTGTAAAGAATTGGTCCACTTCAACAAGCTTGATCTCAGTCATTATCTCTAGTCTAGAATTTTACAGTAGTTTCCTAATAATTTCCTGCTTCTGCCATTGCCAGTTACCATCCATCCCCTCACTGAAGCCAGAGCAAGCTTTTTTAAAAAAGAAACTGGGTCCTAACAATCCCCAAACCTCCCATAGGTCTTTGAATCTAAATCAAATACTTCATTTGTAAGTAAGGGCCTAACAGAATCTGCCCTCTGCTTTTATGTTTAGCCAGTGAATGGAGAATAAGTGAAAGAATAAAAGATAATACAATATGCTACATATCTTGAGGAGGCCCAGAATGTCCCACATAAGAATTATCTGTTACTATTGTCATTTTGGAAGGTCTTTACCACATTGGTGTATGTTCCAAGCAATAAAGATAATTCAACTTTATGAGTTCCATTTCAGGATGTGGTTTTCCAGATATTGAAAAGTTGTGTTTGGACAATACTTTTTTCTTTCTCTTTGTAATTCTTCAGATTCAGATACTCAGTTGTGTGCAGAGTCATGAAAATTTAAAAAGCTATGAAGTGGTAAATCAATTTGGGGGTGGGATTAAACTCAGGGGGAAAGATAAGAAATGGGGCAGGGAGGTCAGGGAAGAGAAAAGCAATGAGGAGAATGGGAATCCATAGATGGAGCTCCGACAGAAAGTAAGAATTCAGGGGTCAGCAACGTGGCTGGTTAAGAATAAGATCAAGACGCTTCAAAGCATAAGCACACCCTTTTGGCACTCTTGAAGAATGGGAAGACAGCACACAAGGTCCACAGTTGGATACTATTCTACCATTACAGACTTCACTCCTCTATCTGAAAATACTTTCACAGATTCTAACTCTACAAAAGCAAATGTGTATAAATGATGACGTTAGAGATGAACAAAACCGTCTTCCTTTCTTTCTGTACCCTTTCTCCTGGGCCTTAGGATCATATCATTAAAGCTCTATCAACAGGTATTTTAGAACTGCAGATATTCAATGCTGTAAAGAACACCCCCGATTCTCTTTTCTTCTAAACTTCTAAAGCATTGCAAGTGGCAGCGTGTCATATCCTGTCTGGTCTCTTCATTTAACAAGTGAAGTCCTTGAGGGTAGAAAGCATGTATTTCCTCTTACCGTTCTATCTCCCACAGCACTCAGCACCAAATGTCAGAAACACTACAGGCATTCAAGGAAAACTCGAAAAAATCCAAGGTTTTATTATCTTAATATATCCTTCCCGGCTGAGCCCTGGTAGTGTAAGTGGTTGAGTGCGCAACTGCAGCTCGTGGGCTTGGCGGTTCAAATCCAGCGGCAGGCAGTAATGCCAAAAAAAAAAAAAATTAGCCCTCCCAAAAATTCTCTCTCAAGGACATGAGAATTTATAGTGTGACAATTAAAAAGAAAATGAGAATCACAGTTAAGAAGCCAGTAATGAATTTAATAGATCATTGCACTCTACTTCCTCAGTTGAATAATATAGCCCATCTACAACCCCAAGGCACATTCTGATGTGCCATGACGTGAGCAGTGCACATAACAGTCCATGACTTTGTTAGGTGAATAACAATGGCCTAGATCACCGAGGTCATCAGGAGTTGAAACCGACTTGTTGGCAGATAACAAGAGCAATATTAAATGATAGACTTCCTTCCTCTAAGTCCAGACTTAATCTTCAAAATCTTCCGATCCAGCATTGCAATCTCAATACAGCAGATTGAGGATGTGTGTATGAGTAAGTGTTCTTAACATACTGCTATGAACAACTTCTAATCTCTCATGAATTAGAGATCCATGAGAATCTCTAAACTGGTCGAAGAACTTCTAATCTCTCATGAATGGGTTCCGTGAAGACCAAACTCCAAGTCAGACTGTGAAATAGGCTACCTTTGTCTTCAATGATCTCAACCCCTCTTTCCATTGCTTCTATCTTTCTCAGCCCAAAGAAAGCCATCATTTCAGCACATATGTGCTAAGCCAAACTGTCAAAATTCAGTACTAAACTTGGTCCACCTTCACAGGTGTTACTGCATTCTAAACTTGGTCCACCTTCACAGCTTTTACTACATTCTAAGGGTGTATACCTTGCGCTCCTTTTTTGTTAACACTTGATGTCTCTTGTTTTATTATCCCAGGGCCTTCTTTTTTTAGGTCAACAGATGGCTGTCTAGTTAGACTGGCAACCTAGCCTAAACTGATATGCTAATACTCCTAAGGAATATATTTTTATTTTGGCAGGGCTCTTCTGGATACAATAGCTTGAATGATACTAAGAGCAAATTTTCAGGTCTTCATATTAATTAGCTAAGAGAGATGTTTGGGGTCCTGTAAGAGAAACTATTGTCATCATATCTCTTTGGCTTTCTCTTCAAGTGCCAACCCAAAACTCTTTTTTTAAAAAATCATTTTTATTGGGGGATCATCCAACTCCTATCATGATCAATATATATGTCAATTGTATGCAGACCACATTTGCACATTTTTGCCATCATCATTCTCAAAACATCCTCCCTCTGCCTAGGCCCCTGCTAACAGCTCCCTGTATTTCCCCTCCCTCCCCACTCTGCCCCTCCACCCCATGAACCCTTAACAATTTACAAATTGTCTTCTTTTTAAAATCAATCCTTGACCTTTAAATGTCCCAGGAAAAAACTAAGAATGCTGAAAAAAGAAGTGCCTGATTTCTTTGGGCACACACTAACTAGAAGAGTTGGCTAGACTTCTCTCACTTTCAAAAACAAACAAAACCCCTGCTCCTATCAGCATTAACCTGGTACCTTCTAAAATCTGAATAAGTTAGCTATGAAATACCACTCAAAGGAAGTAGTTTAATGTCTTCACCAAACCTGACTTGCATAACAAGGAGTGAGGGGACAGGGATGAGAACCCATCTTCATCTTTTGCATGAACCTTATAATCTGTAGACTGGTCATTTCTAAAACTAATGCACATGAAAAACCTTAACTGCACTTTCAGTAATGTAACTCAAAGCATGACTTATAAAGTTACAAGAGTGTAGTACCAAATATCTAACACAATTTAATAGTCCTAAAGTAAAAACATGAGCACCACCAACTGCAATATCCTATGCAAAGTAGAAAAACTGTCAAGCCTGATGATGTGAAATGTAATACAATTGTTTTGATAAGTACATCATCAAGTCCTTCCACTGCTCTGCTCACACAATAAAGCATACGTGGGATCATGACTCTACTGGCATTAAAAGTTTTCTGGGGCTGAGCTCCGGTGACGTAAGTGGTTAAGTAGGGGACTACGGCCGGCGGGCTTGGAGGTTCAAATCCACTGACGGCTCTCAGGAGCAGCACTGGGTAGCGCCCACGACCACCAGAGGCAGTGATGCCCACAAAAACACAAAAACAAAAAAACAAACAAAAGTTTTCTGAACACAGAACAAACTATCCTTGTGCAACATAACATTCTCTATGCTAACACTTGTATTAAGACAAAGATTATGATCGTTATTTCTATGAGGTTGATCACAGAAGTCACTTGTCAATTAAAATTTGTAGGTTCTAGGTGAAACTAAGATATTATTTATGCAAATGTATTAATGAAGAGTGAGTTGATCATGCAAAATAGTTGAGACATTCATTCAAAATGAGTGAAATCTACTTCCTTAAATAAAAAAAGTGAGATGGCATCTAATTGAACTATATGCTGAGGAAATTTGGGTAGAAGTCATGAGGGAAGAAAATATTTTTAAACCAAAATGGTATATGCCAAACAATTTTATTTTTTTGAAAATTGGTTTTAAAACCATATGTTTAAAATGAAAATAAAAGTATTTGAGGTATCAACTGGGTAAATTTTTTAAAATAATTTTATTGGGGGCTCATACAACTCTTGTCATGACCAAGATATACATCCATTGTATGCAGACCACATTTGTACCCTTGTTGCCTTCATCATTCTCAAAAAATCCTCCATCTACCTAGGCCCTTGGCATCAGCTTCCCATATTTCCCTCCCCCTCCACTCCTGCTCCCCCATGAACCTGTAGTAATTTACAAATGATCATTATTTTGTCATATCATACACTGTCTGATATGTTTCTTCACCCACTTCCCTGCTGTGCTTACCCCAGCAAGGACACCACATGCAGATCCCTGCAATTGATACCCCCTCATTACTCCACTTTACCTCCACCCTCCCAGTATCACCACTCTCACCACTGGTCCTGAAGGGCTCATCTGTCCTGTATTCCCCATGTTTCCGGTTCCTATCCATACCAATGTGCATCCCCTGGCAAGTCGGATTTGTAAGAATTGGAACCATGATAGTGGAAGGGAGGAAGCATTTAAGAACTAGAGGAAAGTGGCATATTTCATTGTTGCTACACTGTACCCTGACTGGCCCATCTCCTCTCTTTGACCCCTCTGCAAGAGAATGTGTGCTCACATATTAATGGGCTTTGGGTCTCCAATCTGTACTTCCCTCATTTATAATGGTGAAATGTTTAGTTCTTTGATGCCTAATACTGGATCCCTTCAACACCTCCTGGTCACACAGGTTGGAGTGCTTCTTTCATGTGGGTTTTGCTGCTTCTGAGCTAGATACCTCCTTGTTTACTTTCAAGCCTTTAAGACTCCAGATGCTATATCTTTTGATAACTGGGCACCATCCGTTTTCTTCACCACTTTTGCTTATGCTCACATTTGTCTTCGTGTTGTGAAGGTGAGCATCATGAAATGTCAATTTAATAGAACAAAGTGTTCTTGCATTGAGGAAGTACTTGAGTGGAGGTCCAATGCCCATCTGCTGCCTTAATACTAACCCTATAAGTATATGTATATAGATTTATTTGCATATGCACGTAGGTCTACTTTGGGGAAATTTTTATTATGAAATCTGGTTGGGCTATGAATTAGAACATAAGGTGAACTAAAACACAAACCTCATGAGTTCTTTATCTTTGTCTGAAGCCCTGGTGATATCGTGGGTTATACATTGGCTGTCAACTATCAGGTCTGCCATTTGCATCCACAGTAAAAAGACAATACCGTCTGCTTCTCTAAAGATTCGTTGCTTTGGAATAGCTATGGGGTGCTTCTACTCTGGTGGATAGATTCACGTTTGGTTGGAATCACTTTATGGTAGTAGATGTCCCTAGATATGAGTATTTTTCTTTTTCTTTTTTTTTTTTTTTTTTTTTTTTTTTTTTTTTTTTGGCATCACTGACCTCTGATGGGAGTGGGAGGCCCAGCTTTGCTGCTGCTGGATTTGAACTGCAAAGACAATGGGCCGCAGTCCCGCACTCAACCACTACACCACCGGAGCTCAGCCCAATGTGAGCATTTTTCTAATTGAGGTGCTGAAAGTATCTTAAACACTGTTGCATTGCAAATTTGTGTGTAAAAATTTTTAATGAATGAACTTTTACATATACAAAATAGCCAATATATGAAATGCATTGTTTTTATTTTATAGACAAAATGCAAAAGTTAAGTAATACTGCCATAGGAAGTCATTAGCAGACTAAGATTAAAACGTTAAAAAACAAAACAAAAAAAAATACATGAGCTTTGTGTTCATCGGACCAGCTGTTTCACAACTCAATCAAGTGCCATAGTAAAAATTTCCCTCAGCTGGTGCCTCAAAAACTTAATTTTTTAAAATAAAATTTGGTCAATACCCCTATGATTTAGAAACACTTTTCTCCCACACAGCTTCTACCATGATTGCCCCTGGTTATGGTTCTATTAGATGCTGTCTCACTTTTTCACAAGTTGCCTATTTTTGTAAAAGTTTGAAAAACTTGGAAAAATACTATAGAACATTTTCATTGTCAACAGGGGGTTGGGGAATGGACTGCTTGAGTCACACGCTTCTCCCTGTAGAGTCAACCCTTGGATCCTGGAATCCTTTCATGGCTGCAGTCTTCACCAGAGTCAATGAGAGTGCTGTGTCTGCAAGGGCAGCAGCATCAAGGTCAGTCTCTTCTCTCTTCTGTAGTACACTCTGGCTAAGTGCAGTAGCCAGCTCAATCTGATTTACCATAGCTTAAAAAAATATTTCCCCCTGTTTCTTTGAAGTTGGTGGGGAGGAGAGCAGTGTATTGATATCAGAGGCTGAAGGGGACCATATTGCATAATCCTTAATAAGATATTCATATGGCTTTTAAAAACTGAGAATAAGAGAAATAAGACCTCATAATGAAGTATTTTTATAAAGTTCTCTGGGGAAAATAATCCAGAATGCTTATCAGGAAGATACAGTATTATAGTATTGTTCTACCCTGTGTCCTAGCAGAAATTCACTTGTAAGCAAATTTCCACCCTACTTGTAAAGAAAAGAGATATAATATCCCGCAGACAAGTTTTCAGATGGTTGCACTATGTAGAATCAGGAAAATCAGAACTCTGTTAATGGAACAATTCCTGCCTAGTCTGCATTCATTTGTTCATTCTTGCTGAACCCAGACCACTGAAAATTAATTCAAAATACTGTGATAAACACAAAGAAGTCTGCTAGAGGATTTGTCAGTACATTAAATAATCCTAAACTAGTTTTACTATTTCAATTAAAAGAAGGTACTTTTTTCCCTTTAGACTAGTAGTTATCACCATAAGAACTCATTGATGATGAGTTTTATTCTAGGCAAGGTCAAAGGCTGAGCAAGGTGATTCTGCACTGCTCAGTGGATGGTGGAGGAGCCAGTAGTGTGTCACACAAGCCAAAAACTCTTCTGCCAGTTCACGTGGAAGTTTACCAGAAGTTTACTCACTTTCTGGTATGTGGGGGCTTGGCATTAAGATTTTGAACTGGGCACAACCTTTTAAATACTAATTTTATTATCATCCTGTTGAAAGAGTACTAAAATCCCAGGATTGTATTCATATTGTTAATCTAGCAGTTGGTTTGGGCAGCATTTCAACTATGATAATATCCTTGATCTATTAAAAAAAAAAGCCTCACTAGTAATAGTGACAGTCCCAAAACTCAGTATGAGCTTAATAAGGACTTTCTTTCTGGCTGGTTAGTACACTCTTCCACACACTTCCACACACACACACACACACACACACACACACACACACACACACACACATTTCAGCACCATAAAATGAGACTAAAATAAAAAGCAAAGGTAAACATTGTATTTAATCATTAGAAATAAATTATTTCTATTACGAATTAAATTTATTTTAACAAATTAACTGATTATTTTTCCAACCTCTTTTGAATTCAGAAGTTGCAAAACCTAATCTTTGCTTCCAAAGAACTGCTTCTTTTCTTTTAAAAGTCTCTTAAAACTTCAATAGCAGTCATCCTCAGACAAAAAGGCACTACACATGAGTCAAATTTCCATGTTCTCTTTTTAGCTATATCTGCCAAGTGAGAACCACAGCTCTACATAATCATTTATGAATATATCTAACTCAAAGAAATATTTTGTTACTTTCCTGGCTCATATTTCAAGTTTATAAAATTAAAATACTTCAGAAATAAACAAAGATTACTGTTTATAAAATTAAAAATTAAATTATTTCATTAAAGTAAAACAGGTTTCTGTTGTTTCAAGAGAAAATGACTATAAACTTCAGATTTTTTTTTTTTTTTTTTTTTTTTTTAGGCATCACTGCCCTCAGGTGGTGGGAGTAGGAGGCCCAGCCCCACTGCTGGAATTGAACCTCCATCCCAGTGGGCCGCAGTCCCGCGCACAACCACTACGCCACCGGGGCTCAGCCCTTAAACTTCAGATTTTTATGAAAGGCCAGACTGAGTGAACCAGTAGAGTCTAAAAGAACTTCTGAGACTATCAACCTCAGATACTCTTCATTTTATTTTTTATAATGTGAATATATAATTTTATAATTTATTTTATTTTGTTGCTGCTGAGATTATACACAGCAGGACATACAGCAATTAAACAATATCTACAAGGACAATTCAGTGACATTAATAATATTCAAGTTATTCAACTAGCTCACCTTTCCTTTCTGAGTTGCCCCCACATACACACTAATATAAACTCACTACCCCCATAAGATCCCTAACAATTCTTCAGAGTTGTTGTTGTCAGTCTGATCCCATATAGGTTGATCATAAAAGAAGACTATGCCTAAAGGAGATAGTTTTACTTTAAAAAGACTTCAAGAGAACTCTTTCACTTAAGATTTAAAATTGACCTCAGGTCAATAGTTTAGGGGTTTCCTGCAGCCTCCATCAACCCAGAAATGCTGGATCTATGGGGATTTGAAATGATGTTTGGCATTTCCCCCCCTCTTATGAATTCTGCTATAGAATTTTGGATACCCTGAGATACTCTTTAAATGTTGCACTGAAAACACACCCAGAAGTCACCTTTCAATTAAATAACAATTATCTCATAAATTAAGCATTATCACCTTTAAGTACTAAGTGCTTTTGAAAAGTAACATTAGTCAAATGAAA
Source organism: Nesogale talazaci (assembly GCA_004026705.1). Lineage (NCBI taxonomy): Eukaryota > Metazoa > Chordata > Mammalia > Afrosoricida > Tenrecidae > Nesogale > Nesogale talazaci. Next base: position 114,368 of record PVJH01002091.1, on the reverse strand, counting down.
ATAAGTCTAAAAGTATTGCTACAAAATCATAGACACCTTTATTAAACAAAAATAGCAACATATGAAACTATTGTTTCTCAACACCTTTTTCCAACAAATAACATTTTATTGACATATCTACTCATTTCAATGTATCCTTCCCTTCCCATACACTTCTGTTGTTCAATCCCATCAGGTGGGGTTATACAATCATCAGTGCTATCGAGTCCCCTCTCCTCCTTTCTTTTCCCCACTCCCACCCCTCTCGCTTTCCATACCCTCAGGGAACCTCTATTCCTGTCAGTGTCTCTGAAGGGGTCATCTAGCTTCAATGAACAAATGAACATACACAAATCTAACATGACCAATGAGGTATATCGTGTACAGACCACAATAGTAAGGAAAGGTGGTTCATCAGTGCCACACTACACCGTGGATTTAGCCTTTGTTCTGTGAGGCCCTACTAAGAGGGACTCCTCAATTATCTTACTGGGAGACTTTGGGTCTCAATAGCATCCAGTCCTAGTCATATCAATTTGGAAGCATATTTTTTGAACTTCTGATATCTCTTCTAGTCAACACCTCATGATCACGCAGGTTGCTGTGCTTCTTCTATGTGGGCTTCATTGTTTCCCTGCTACATGGCCACTTATTTAGCTCCAAACCTTTAAGACCCCAGATGCTATAGCTTTTAATTGCCAAACACCATTAGCTTTCTTTACCACATTTGCTTATGTACTCATTTTGTCTTCAGTGATTCTGTCAGAGAGGTGGGTATCATACAGTGCCACATTATTAGAACAAGCTTTTCTGTACAAAGGTAAGATTTAATTAAGGCCCAAAGTCCATCTGTTTCCTTCTTGCATTTACATGCATAAACAAATACACACATTCACATTTTGCTTTGTTTTTGCTTTTTCCTCCTACCCCACTATTCTGCTTGCCTGTAGTTCACATTCTCAGTACTTACTCTCAGGTACAATTCTATTGATCACCCTCTAAAGCGACACCCTCTTTTCCATTCATTTTAGAACTCTTACTATATCCCTATACCCTGCTCACTCCCCCCAACTTTTCCCATGGCCCCCAGGAACCACTGGTCAGGCCACTGTCTTCTTAAGACTGCCCATCGTGCTTTTCTTGTATAGATAAACACCAAAACCCCAAACAAAATGATAATAATAAAATAAAACTTTAAAACACACACACACACACACCACCACCACCACCACCACCACCACCACCAGCATACAGATAGCCACCAGACAAACAGAGATCATGACATAGAACCTCATTAGTCTCAGAAAGGAGAGTTTCCCGTAGGTTCATGTTGTTATTCCCGCAGTCTGAAATGGAGCAGTCTCATCTTGCACCCACCCCCATTTATGCCTTAGACTTTCAGTGTGGGCCCCATGTGAGTAATCCACAACCTGTTCTGGTGGGGTGCCAAGCACTGCCTGCCTCCAGGCAGAAGACCACACTCGGGGTTGGACTTAGTGGACTTTGTGGCTTCTCTTAAATCATTGGTTTGTTACACTCCCCTCCTCCCCCAGGAGGGCGGGTCAGAGCAGTCACTGTCCCCAAACTGTCTTCAGGGCAGTATCTAGGAAGAGACCCTCAGGTCTTGAGCTGAGGCCTGCCAGCAGCCATCTCTGGAAACGGAATGCTCTGCTAGGAAAATGACCCTCGTGGATTGGCACGCTGGAATGAGGTCTACTTTACTCTCCCTTTCCTGTGGAGATACAAACAGTCCCTCCCTTAGGGTGCTTAGTGCCCAGCCCTGCTGCGCCTTCCCCCACCCCTCTGTGGGCCTATGCAGATGCCTTTCATCACAGGTGCTATCTGCATCTGTTTGCAACACACTTTTGAAGGTGATGTTTCCATCGAACCCTTCGCTGAGAAACCTGTTCTGCTTCATTTATATCACACCAAAACAGCATTTTTCACATCCTTAAAGATCCCAGATTGTGTTCCTTTTCAATGTACTTTGAGTTTGGGCAACAAAAAAATTCAGAAAGATGAATGAGATGAGTCTCAGAGCAACTTTCCTGGCCTTTTCTTGCCAATGCAATTTCAATTTTTTTAAAATGTCTTCCTGATGTATGGATTGTGATAAGAGCTGTATGAGCCCCCAGTAAAATGTTTTTTTTTTAAAAAAACGTCTTCCTAATAAGCCCCAGTGATCATTTTGTTCCCCTTGGGAATATCTATCAAGATTACTGTTTGAGATTCCAGTGAAAAGTCTTCATAACCTTTCAAGCTGGCCTCTCTGCCTTGAGCTACAATGGACCAGCAGATGACCTCCATCTGAAGCCAGGTTTGATTGAATCTTTTTTGAAGGCGTCCTAGAGAAACTAAGACAAGTGTATTAGTAAGAGAACTTGTTTACAGTTATCCACTGGTCAGACACATATTTAAATATGTCTTGTTTGGGCTGAGCCCCGGTGGCGGAGTGGTTGTGCGCGGGACTGCGGCCCACTGGGACAGAGGTTCAAGTCCAGCAGTGAGGCTGGGCCTCCTACTCTCACCGCCGGAGAGCAGTGATGCCCCCCCCAAAAAAAGTATGTCTTGTTTGCAATAAAATCATATACATATGAATTGTAACACTATATTTTTATTTACTCTCATACTTAAATGTTTAATTTGTATATGAATATGTGTGTATACATTGAGAAATATCTGCAAGACTATTCACCAATATATTAAATTATCAATGGTTATCACTGGTATTTATTCTGTTGATTTTTACACTTTTCTATTCCATTTGAATATTTTTTGTTTTGTTTTATTCAAATTTTTAAAATTTTTTAATCATTTTATTGGGCGCTCTTACAATCGCTTTTCATCATACATAGTTCAATTATTTGAATATTTTATAATGAAAGAATATAATTTCGTTTGCCACCTCCACCGTCACAGCTGTGGGGGACCAGCGTGAATGCACAGGCGAACGGCGCTGTTTCCCCGCTAAAATTAACTCGGAAAAAGCTACCCTCTCCCCAGTCCACCATGGTGGATGAAATTGATTTCACCACTGGAGTTTTCTGGGGCTTCCAGCACATACCCTATGCAGTATTGGGCCCTGCACAAAAATGACTTCGCGGTGCTCAAAGAACAACCATGCAAAATAGTGGAGATGTCAACTTCCAAAACCAGAAAGCATGGTCATGCCAAGGTTCACCTTGTTGGAACTGATATTTTCACGGGCAAAAAGCATGAAGATATGTCCCCTTCTACTCGCAACATGGATGTTCCAAATATTAAAAGAAATGATTGGCTGAGCCCCGGTGGCATAGTGGTTGTGCGCAGGACTGCGGTCCACTGGGATGGAGGTTCAATTCCGGCTCCCAGGAGCAAAGGCTGGGCCTCCTACTCCCACCACATGAGGGCAATGATGCCTGAAAAAAAATTTTTTTTTAATTAAAAAAAAAAAAAGAAAAGAAATGATTGTCAGCTGATACGCATTCAAGAAGGTTACCTTTCCCTGCTAACAGAAACTGGTGAAGTTTGGGAGGATCTTAAGTTGCCAGAAGGTGAACTGGGCAGAGATAGAAGGAAAATACAGTGCGGGTGAAGATGTGCAGGTGTCTTTCACGTGTGCAATGAGTGATGAATATGCTGTAGCCATAAAGCCCTGCAAATAACTGGAATCATCAGAGTAAGCACACTGTTAGGTCTGGATCCACTGCATATCTAAAATTTAGTTCTGAGTTGTCACCAAAGCTACAGGCTTCATCAGCAACCTCCTTTCCGTTCCCTTGTTTTGAAATTGTGCTGGGTTACTTTTGCAAGGGGGTTGGCAATTTAATAAGAGAATCAAAATGTACCAAAAAAAGAATACAATTTCTATCGCTGAAAACATGAATGGTATAATCATTTTGAGGAGGGAAAAACAACCACTGATACAATTTTATAATATTAACATCCTGGAGAAAATGCCAGATGGCCACAGATTTCCAGAAACCCAGTTGCACTTGTAAGAATTCAGAAACAAAAGCAGATGCTTGATGACAAGGATAAATAATGGAGGAAGTACAATGTTTCCATAGATGTCCAGTGCTCAGTACAGCTGAACGTACTCCACTGACCAAGAAACCCAGGCCAGCACAAGATCCAAAGACTGAAAAATCTAAAATTAATAACAATAAGCATATGACACACAGGGATTTTATATACCTTGTATTTTAGCTGCATTGAAATTAGTCCTTCCACAGTTTATAATGTATTTTTCTACTCTATATATCATTCTTTTTTCCTATAAAAATGATTTCCCACTACACATCCTCCTCAGTTTCTTAAGCTTAAAATTTGAGCAGGTAGGGAATAAAAATTTGAGTTAAAAGAATAAACTATTGTTGGTTTTAGCTGATTAATAATCATTTCATCTGAAGTATCTTGTGCAAATCAATAGCATTATCTCAACCCACAGATATTTCTTTTTTCTACCATATTGAGTAGCAACAACAGGATATACATCATAAAGACAGCTATAATAACACAAAGTGATATATGAGGACTTATGCTGGAAATTCTTCTATAAATCTGGTGAATTCAAATACATGAAGCACTGACGCAATGTGAACAGGAGGACAGGATCCTACAGCTTGGTCTTATAAACCTCAGTACCTTACAAGAACAAATAAATTGTTCAGTAAGAACAATAGACTGACCAAGAATTTTTTTAGACTTTCACCAAGTTAGTATGCAGATCTGGTTTCTCATAGTGGGGAAGGAAGAGGTAAGAGCCAAAGTTTCTGGGCTTTACATTAATAGTTCAGAATTAGAAGCTTGATCACGAGACCCTTTCTTGCCTGCCAAAGCATGAGCTTTAAGAATCATTGTGAATAAAACATTAAAGGAAATGACTAAAGGAGAAACAATACACCATGTCCCTAAGTCTGATGCTGCACAATAAAAGATTGCTTTCGTTTTTGTTCAAGCATGTCAGAAGTAAGCTTATTATTGTGAACAAAAGCAAGAAGACAGGAAAACAACTGGTGATACCCAATATTACTGCCAAGTCAGACCCTCTGTTAAACCCTCTCCTAAAAAAGTTTGCAGCAGACAATTTTCTAGATCCATCACTAGGAATGGCAGCTTCTAATTACATCTCTGTGCCTCAGAGGGATGAATTGACAAAGACTTCTACAAAATGCAAGAGACCCACCATATACCTGCAGATTCATCTCTCTCCCCAGCCCTCCAAACTTCAGCAGTGAGCTGATAGCGCCCTCATCTCACCTGTGGCACTTAACACCACTCACCACCATGTAATTGCAAGGGTGGGGGAGGGTTTTTAGTTTGAACGTGGGCAGGAAAATTCTTCTGCATCCAAGGGCTTCTGCACCTGGGAGCTGCAAGAGACCCTATCCATTCATTGTATTCCAGCTGATTGGAGGAGACTTAGGCTGCCTGTAGACTGACTCTCAACATTAGACAGGGACTGGACTATGGTGGAACTTCCTCAGGCCGATACTGGGGTGGTACAGAATTAGATGGACAAGTGTTAGGGAAGAGAATCAATGCAGCAGAAAGTGTTTCTCCCAGTCCACAGGAGTCAAAGTGATATCTTACTGCCAGCAGAACCATGCCCAAATAGAATCTGGACTCTAACTTACAGTGTTGGTGAAAATAGCTCCAGTGGGCACGTGGGCGGTGTTTCAGATGGTCTCTCCCTTCCTTGTGTTGGTTGTGTTGATTGTTGCCTAACACTGCCTGCAATCTTAGGAGCCAACTTCGAAGCTAGGATTTCAGAGGCAACATTTAACTGTTTTCTTCCTTTGGCTCCTGCTAGAAATAGGCTAATGCAAACTCTCTGGCCACTTTCAACTATCTGGAAGTATGAGTTGGTTGCTTTGTACATGGAGATGAATATAAAAACAACAACCCTGTGTCTTAAAAGCAGTTGTCAATCTCTGTGAACACACAGAAATGCAAGAAAACAGCTCAGTTAACTGGAAAGCGAATATATATGTGCAACCAGGGGAGGCCTTAAAAAAAAAGAAGCCTCTGTATCCTCCAGTGAGGGAGATTGAGGTAGTGATCTCCTGCTATTTTAAGCATTAGAGGGAAAAAAAATGATAGAAATACAGAAAGAAAGAAAAATCCCAGAGGTAACAATACAGGAAGATTCCACACGACCCAATTTACAAAATAAATAAAAACTAGAATTAATTCAACAGCTCCAAATACAAACTCAAAAATAAAAATACTAAAATATTATAAATAAATACACGTTTAGGTACAAATGTGTCTAACACAATGGATGGATACATGGATTGTGATAAGAGTTGTAGGAGTCCACAATAAAATTATTTTTTTAAGTGCAAAAAAAAAATCATTTTAGCTCTTGCCCGCTCGCTCACTCCTGCACATCTTCATGTGGACCACCAAGTGGGGCTGAGGTGGAGGATGTCCCTGGACTGAACCCAGCAGAAGAAAAAACCAAGTTGTTTTTCATGAAGGGTCATTAATGCAGTCAATCACTCTCTCTAGCAATGAGTGGGCAATGGGAGGCCTTGATTTAATGTGGTGGACCAAGCCCATCCCCTACAGCTCAAGAAGTAACCTGGAGGCTGCCGGCAGAACTGTTAGAAAGACAGCCCTCTCCATCGCACAGCTCCCTCTCCAGCTACCTGCGATTGCTCCATGGGAAAGGGAAGAGGGATCGGGGTATTCAGATTGAACAATCTGAATGTCTTGATGTAAACTGAGGGTGACAGAAATGCTTTTAAACCTCCTATTTGAAAATGAAATGGATTTTTAAAATCTTTTTTTATCATTTGGTTGTAGTGCTAAATAAATTATCTACTTCGCATATAATTTTTTTAAATCATTTTATTGGGGACTCTTACAGTTCTTATAACGATTCATACATCCATTGTGTCAAGCACATTTGTGCATATATTGCCATCATCCTTTTAAAAACATTTTCTTTTGGGCTGAGCCCCGGTCGTGGAGTGGTTGTGCGCGGGACTGCGGCCCACTGGGATGGAGGTTCAATTCCAGCAGTGGGGCTGGGCCTCCTACTCCCACCACCAGAGAGCAGTGATGCCCACCCCTACCCCCCCAAAAAAAAAAACATTATCTTTCTACGTGAGCCCATGGTATCAGCTCATTTTCCTTCCTTCCCCACCTTCCCATCCTCATAAGTCCTTGATAGCTTATAAGTTATTACTATTTTCATATATTACACTGTCCACTGTCTCCCTTCACCCATGTTTCTCTGGTTCATCACCCTGGGTGGGGGGATCATACAGTGATCATTGTGTTTGGTTCCCCCTTTCTCCTCCTGCCTTCCCCCTACTCTCATGGTACCACTACTCCCATTATTGTTCCTGAGGGTTTTATCTGTCCTGAATTCTGTGTGTCGAGGGCTCTTATCCCTACAAGTGTACATTCTCTGGTCTAAGGTTGAGCTGGGGTCATGCTAGTAGGGGGTAGGTGGGTGGCGGAAGCATTAAAGAACTAGAGGAATATTGTATGTTTCATCAGAGGTATACTGCACTCTGACTGGCTCTTCCCTTCCTTGTGATCCTTCTGTTAGGGGATGTCCAATTATCTATAGATGGGTTTATGGTCTCCAATCTGATGGCCCAAGTTTGCATCAATATGATTGTTTGCTTAGTCTTCTGATACCTAATACTTCTGCTCCTGTCAATATCACATAATTACACAGGCTAGTGTGCGTCTTCCACAGGTTTTGTTGCTTCCCAGCTGATGGTCATTTGTTTATTTTCAAGGCTTTAAGACCCCCGATGCTTTATCTTTTAATATCTAGACACCACCAGCTTTCTTTACTACATTTGCTTATGCACCCATTTTGTCTTTAGCGATTGTGTCAGGAAAGTGAGTATCATAGAATTCCGGGTATTAGAACAAAGTGTTCCTGCATTGAGGAGAGGCCCAATGTTCATCTGCTACCTTAATACTTAAAGTGTGAATATATGCACATAGATCTATGTCCCTATCATTATATGTTTAACCTTCATCCAGCTTTCAGTAATTTCTCTCAGCTAAACTCCACTAGATCAAACCCCACTAGGTATTCTATATCCTCCTTGCCATTGATTTCTATCACTTGTTCCCTTGTCCCTGAATTTGTTGGATCCTCTTTCCTTTCTCCAGCTTCCCTCTCTCCCATGTCCCCCCAGACCATTGGTACCATTGTTCTCTCCTCGGGATTGCTTACCCTGCAAAAAAGTAAAATAAAACAACAATTAAAAAGACTATGAATAGTTTCAGGGCTATGAATAGTTTCTATGAATAGTTTTTCTATGAACAGAAACTATGAATAGTTTCTGTTGACCTTTATGAATGTTTTCTGATCGAGTCTGATGAGGTGCTAAGCCATGCCCCCAAATTTATTTTTGGGATGTTTGGGGGACTTCATTGCTTTGCTCCCCTTGCTGCTCTCTTACATTCCCTTCATGTTTTGCCCCTCATGTGTTCGGGGTGGGGTGGGTAAGAGGGTCAGACTGGACAAATTCCCACATTGTGTCGCCAATGTTTTCCCCTGTAGTGCTATGAGTGAGGGAACACTTTGTCTCCTGGTGAGGCTAGTCCTACAGTCCTCTCTAAGCACTGACTGCTCTGAGAAGAAATATCATCTGTGGGGCCTGGTGGGTCAAGTTACAGTCCACTCTCTCTCCTTTCCTCTTAGTTTGTTCCCTTGTGTCCTGAGCAGACCCTCCCCTCTCCCCAAGTTGTATCTTTAATGCTATCTTTCATAGTGCATCTTCTAGGGAGAGGTCCATGTGGCTGGGTTTGGGGCTGGCCCCACAGGTCTCTCTGTTTGTTTGCTCGCTGCATGCCAAGATGTTGACTTCAAGAGCAAAAAAGAAGGATTAAAACAATGGAATCCAGAATCAGTGATCTCAAAGACAAATCTCTTCAGAACAAAATTCTAACATCAAAGAAAAGAGAACAATTCTGAGAGTGGTGTGGGGGGAAAAAGAATCACATATAAAGGTCAAAAAATTAGGATAAATTTAATTCTCTCTATCAAAACCCATGCAGGCAAGAAGGCAATGGATTAATAAGTTCAAAATTTTAAAGAAAAAACTGCCACCAAGAATCTTATATCTAGAAAAGTTATCCCTCAAAGATGAGGGAGAAATAAAATCACTTTCAGATAGGAAAAAAGCTAAAGTAATTCATTAATACAAAGCAACCTTTACAAAATAAATATTAAAAGATGTTCTTTGGACAGAGAACTAAAAAAAAAAAAAACAGTCAGCAACCTAATATTACTATAACAATTATTATTTGGAGAAAGTATTCTACTTCAGTAATACACAACATGAAACAGAACTATATAAATCAAGCTATGAAATCATAGATATCATTGCCAATATCAAGACTAAAAAAAAAGAGGGAGATATAACAGAGTACATCAATACCATCCTAAAATATTTTTATGCCATGAATAAAACTATACTTATCAATAATGACTTTGAATGTAAATTGATTTAACTTACCAGTCAAGAGACCAAAACAGGTCTTACACTGTCCAACGTCTCCCTTCATTCATTTTTCTGTTGTCCTTCCACCAGGGAGGGGACTATATGTAGATTATTGTATTAGCAAGGGTTTGTGAGGAAGAGAGGGTGGGGGAGGGAGAAGAAAAAAATGAGTCGCTGAAACCAAGGGCTCAAGTAGAAAGAAAATGTTTTGAGAATGATGATGGCAACAAATGTATAAATGTGCTTGTGGATGGATGGATTGTGATAAGAGTTGAACATGCCCCCAATAAAATGATTTTTTTAAAGTCCAGGATAGGAAAATCTACAGAGACAGTACCTGAGTTAATGGTTTTTTAGAGGAGGTTGAGGAAAATGGGGAGCTAGTAACAATAAGTACAAGAATGAAGACAATGTTCTACAACTGATTGTAGCAGTGATAATACAACATTTCTTGATGTGTTTCAACTATGGAATTGCTTTTCATTTTTGTGGGTTTTTCTAACTATAGAATTGTACCATATGTGACTATATGCCAATAAAACTGTTAAAAAGCAAACAAAAAGAGAAAGAGAGACAAAACAAACAGATTGGATAAGAAAACAGGAGACTTTAATATGCTGCTTTCAAAAAAAATCTTAGATCTAAAGACAAACATAGACTAAAAATCAAAGATAGAAAAAATATGTATCAAGCTAATGACACCCAGAAAAAAGCAAGAGTAGCAATATTAATCTGACCAAACCAAAAGAGATAGCGTACAAATGGAATAATGTCCCATGCTCCCAGATAAGATGACTAAATATAATGAAAATGTCAATATTATTTTGTTAAAACCACTTTACCAATTCAATGCAATTCTGATTCAAATTCCAACATAATTCTTCAAAGAAATGGAAGCATCAACCACCAACTTTATATGGAAAGGAACGTTACCCATAATAAACAAAAACAAAAAAAAAGGAGACCTTTCATTTCAAAATTTAAAACCTATTATATAGGTCCTAAAATTTAAGACCTATTAAACAGCTTGGTTTTGATTATTTGGTTTTGAGAGAATGATATACATGAAGAGCAATGACTTAGAAATAAGAATTCACAAATTAAACCAAGTACCTACAGACACTCGATCTTTGATCAAAGATTAAAACACATTAAATGGGGAAAGTCATAGTCTTTTCAATAAATGCTGCTGGAAAAATTGGATCTCCACCTGCAAAAGAATCAAACAGAATCCATCGTCACTCCATGTACAAAAACAAACTTTTGATGGATTCAAGACTGAAATATAAACCCACAAAGACCACCAATGAAAAAACTGAAACACACTTAAAGATCAATACAAGGCATAAATATAGTACTGAGCATAATAAAAAATACCCACACTCTAGCAGACAAAATAAAGGACTGGGACCTTCTACAAATAAAACACTTATGCACATCAAATGAGTTCATCAACAGAGTTAAAAAAGAACCCACAGATTGGCAAAAATATTTCACAATGTTATATCAGAAAAAGAGCTAATTTTAAAAATCTAGAAAAACCACATTTTAATAAAAATAAGAAAACGTTTTTTGTTTTTTGTTTTTTTTGGGGGTGGGGCATCACTGCTCTCTGGTGGTGAGAGTAGAAGGCCCAGCCCCACTACTGGAATTGAAGCTCCGTCCCAGTGGGCCGCAGTCCCACGCACAACCACTACGCCACTGGGGCTCAGGCCAAAAGTTTTTAAAAATGAAAGAAAAATGTTTTTCACACTAAAGAATAAGACTCAAAATACTACAAAGAAGCCAGGGGTAGGGACAGGGAGAGGAGTGGAAAGGAAGCTCTTGAGGCAGGGAGAGAGTGTAGAGGGGGAAAAGGGCCACAAATGCAAGCGTGGGCAGTGATTTAATAGCACCAATTTGATTTAATGAGATGAACTGTACAAGTATATAGGATATATCTTTCACTGTAGCTATTACATTCCACAAGCAAAAGGGAAAATAATATGTAAACAAAAATTTAAATAAATAAAGCTTTAAAAATAAAGTAAGAGAGCAAAAAGGGTCACCGTCTTAAGAAACCTGCAGATTCCTTTTCCCACCCCCTGTAAATCTCCTAGCCCTGTCGGCCTGTGGTGATCTGTGGACGGACGCTTCTCTCTTTCCCACAGGCTGGGGTTTGTTAAAGTTATCAAGAACAAGGCCCACTTCAAGGGATACCAAGTGAAATTTAGAAGATGACGAGAAGGCAAAACTGATTAATATGCTCAAAATCACTTGGTAATTCAAGATAAAAATAAGCACAAATACACCCAAATATAGGATAATAGTTGGTGTAACCAAAAGGAATATCATCTGCCAGATTGGTTATGGCCTTATAGAAAGAGATATGATTGTCCGTACAGCTTATGCTCATAAACTTCCCAAGTATGGGGGGAAAGTTGACCTTATTGATTATGCTACAGCATATTGTACTGGCCTGCTGCTGACCTGCAGACTTCTTAATAGGTTTGGTGTGGACAAAATCTATGAAGGCCAAGTGGAGGTGACTGGAGATGAATACAATGTAGAAAGCATTGATCCTGGTGCCTTCACCTGCTATCTGGATGCCGGCCTTGCCAGGACTACCAGTGGACATAAAGTGTTTGAGGCTCTGAAGGGGGCTGTGGAAGGAGTCAATCCCTCATAGTACCAAGCGATTCCCTGGTTATGATTCAGAAAGCAAGGAATTGAATGCAGAAGTGCATCAAAAACACATCCTGGGTTAGAACGTCACAGACTACATGTGTTACCTAACGAAAGAGGATGGAAATGCTTACAAGAAGCAGTTTTCTCAATACATAAAGAACAACATCACTCCTGACATGATGGAGAAGATGTATAAGAAAGCACATGCTTTCTCTCTCACTATATGAGAGAATTGTTTATGAGAAGCCTAAGAGGGATGTTAAAAAGAAGAGGTGGAATCATCCCAAAATGTCTCTTACCCAGAAGAAAGATTGGGTAGCCCAGAAGAAAGATCGGGTAGTTCAGAAGAAGGCAAGCTTCCTCAGAGCTCAGGAATAAGTGGCAGAAAGATAAATCAAACCACAATTTCATGAGGATTTATTACATAAATACATTAATTATTTACCAAGCCAAAAAAAACTCCAGATTCCTTACCCATTAGATTTAAACATTGGTCTGGATGGCTGTACAGGGAGAAAAACCAAAAGTGAAGTGGACTTGAATTCTCCAACAACAAACAAAGGTTTGGGGTTTTTTTAAATCATGAGGATGGCACAGGAAAAAAGTAGTAAGAAGATGGAAAACAAACTAAATGCCCTAAGTCAAAGAATGGATAAACTTTGATACATACACACAATGGAATACAATGCACCGTTAAAAAGTAATGATGAGACAGTGAAGCACCTTCTGGCGCTTCTCCAAGGACTTGGAGAACAGCATAATGTTAATCAGCATAAATCGATAAAGGGGGGGGGATATTGTATAAGATTACAATAGGAAAACCAAGAAGAAATTTTCATACTGAAGAAACGAACTTTGATGTTTGGAGGTGGGAGCAAGGAAAAGTGAAGCAATTGACTTGAGGGAATCCAACCCACTGCCATTCAGATGGCATCTCATAGCCACCCTGAAGGACAGAGTAGTACTGTCCCTGGGTTCCTAAGACTATACCTTGTTATGGAAATAAAAAGCTCTCCTGTGGAGCAGCTGGTCCTTTCTAGTGGCTTATCTTGTGGTAAGCAGTCCAATAGGACCCGATTATGCCAACAAGATTAGAAGGTAGAGAGGTATTAACCTAGGTGAGCGGAAGATAGTATTCTACAAGAAGGAAAAGAGGAATCAACATGGGGCAGGGAAATTATTCAGAGGTTTAATAAATATTATTAAGTTGTTGAATAAAAATTGATTATCTGAAATGTAAAGCCCCACCTACTTCACAATAAAAAGGTTTTTTTAATAAAAAAAAGGAAGAGGAATGGAAATGAGAAACAGAGAAAGCAGGATAAGTGCTGGTGTATTGAGGGGTTTACAACAGATAGGTTGGAACAAAATGTATATGAATTGTTGGCTGTGAAACTGATGATAGGTTTAGTAAACATTCACAATGGACATTTTTCTCAAAAAGAAAGAAAAATCTGGCTGAGCCCAGGTGGCGTAGTGGTTGTGCACGGGACTGCGGCCCACTGGGATGGAGGTTCAATTCCAGCTCCACTGAGCAAAGGCTGGGCCTCCTACTCCCACCACCAGAGGGCAGTGATGCCTCAAAAAAACCAAAAAAAAAAAAAAAGAGAGAAAAATCTGACACTTGCAGGTTGTTGTTCTTACCTGTCGTCCAGTCTATGTTCCACCTTACAGTGATGCTGTGTTTGGCAGGAGGAAACACCACCAAGTCCTGTGCCATCTTCACAACTGTTCTCGTTGAGATCCTTGTTGCAGCCACTAGGCCAACCTATCTGGGCAAGAGCCTTCCTCTTTTTTAAAAAATCATTTTATTGGGGGCTCATACATCATTTTTCACAATACATAAATACACATATTGTGCCACGCTTCTTCGCACGCCTGCTGCTGTCATCATTCTCTGAACCTCCACTTTTCCACTTGAGCCCTTGACATCAGCTTCTCATCTTCTCCCACAAGAGCCTTCTTCTTTCTCACTCCCCCTCTACTTTACAAGGCATGATGTCCTTCTCCTGGGATGGGTCTCGCCTGACAGCATGTGCAAAATGATGAGAGAAAGTCTAGCCACCCTTGCCGCTAAGGAGCATTCTATTTTTCTTCGAAGACAGACTTACTCATTCTTTTGGCAGCCCCTAATATTTTCAGTATTCTTTGCCAGCACCATAATTCAAATGTATCAATCTTTCTGCCGTCTTCCTTATTCAATATCCAACTTTCACATACAGATGAGGCAAGTGAAAATACCATGACTTGGGTCAGGCTCATCTTAGTCTTCAAAGTAACATCCTTGCTTTTCAATATTCTAAAGAGATCTTGTGCAACATTCGCCTTTATGAGTTTCCTTTATGGATGCCTTTCAAATCGACTCATCCAACTCCTATGATGAAAAATTTAAGTGGGACTCACTTGATCTGGCACATAGTTCTATTTAAAAATATTTGCTGGGGCCTCCTACTCCCACCACGGGAGAGCAGTGATGCCCAAAAAAGAAAAAAATATATTTGCTGAATTAGCGAATGGAGAAAAAATGTCATAAATTGTAGATCATTTCATGCTGGTAGCAAGACTTTGCTATAGTTCGAGATCCTTATGTAGAGGCAAACAAAAATATGGACAAAATAAATTGAATTAGTGGTTGATTTTTATGCATGCATAACCCTTCTTAATAGGATTGCACTGTTGAATTGTATGATATGTTTATTATACCTCAATAAAACCATTAGTAACAGTACGCTTAAAAATTAAGTTATGCAGCCCCAACAAGAACCAAACTGACCCCCTCCCTAGTAGTATGTGTGACATAGAACAACACTAAACCTACAGGTTGGGGAGAGGGAAGCGCATCCCACACCCACAAGGAAGCAAACCAAGAAGGAAAAGGGAAAGGGACTCTCGGTCTAGACCCCATATTGGCACACCAAGTCCAGAGGAGGACGTCCCTGTATGAAGCTGCTAAGGCAAAGAGAGGAGTGTAGGGCTGACAACAGCTCATGACAAATGGCCCCCTCACTGGAGCATACTTCCACAGAGGACAATACTGGGGAGCGTGGGTCCCAGGGAGGTAGTGAGATCTGAACCCCACGCAGTGGGGAAAACTAAGAAGGGAACGTAACAGGTCAGCAACTGGAGTAAAGCAAGACCACAAAACCCCATAAGAAGTCCCCAAATAGACTAGGTTAGGAGGGGCACTTACCAGAATCTCTCCCAGACAAGCGGAGAGCTAGTCATAATGGTCAGTAGACAGACCTGGAATTATGTATGTTTTTTTCTCTCTCTATTTTCCTTTTCTCTTTTCAATCTTTTGTTTTCCTTTTGTTTGGCCTATGTCATTGTTGGTTTGTCTACTTATATAGACAGTCATGAGAAATAAACTCAAGGAGAAAGCAATGGGACTGACCATCCTGAAGGGCGTTGGAGGGAGAAGGCGGCAGGGGAGGAGTGCCTTGAGCAAGCAACGCCATAGACAGGGTAACAACCAGGAAATTAACAAGGAGGATAGAGAGTCCTTGGGGATGTTAAAAAATTAACAAGGAAGGCTGAGCCCCGGTGGCACAGTGGTTGTAACGTGCGGAATTACGGCCCCACTGGGTTGGCGGTTCAAATCCAGCAGCAGCTCTCCAGGAGCAAGGCTGGGCTTCCTACTCCCACCAGAGGGCAGTGATGCCAAAAAAAATTAACAAGGAGGATGTAGAGTGCCTGGGCATGTTGGAAAAACAGCAATCTAGCTGAGAAGTACCAAGTACTAAGAGGGGGAATGAGATGCTAAGGTAAAAGGAAGGTAAAAGGAAACAGAGGAAGGAACCAGGAAGTAAAGCTATGGATAAAGGTGTAAGCACATTCCATAAAAATAAAGGTATTGGTCTATGTGCATATATTTATACAGCAATACACGGGGGTAGTAGATGAACTCTGGGCCTCTGCTCACATCCTCCCTCAATACAAGAACAGTTTGTTCTAACAAACTGGCATTTCGTGATGCTCACCCTCTTGGCACAATCACTAAAGACAATTCAAATGCACATTTTGGGATTGAGGAGAGGAGGAAGGGAAAATGATCGACACATAGTCACACACCCCCCCCTCTAGAGGGAAGAACAACAGAAACTATGGGGGAAGGGAGAAAGTGGTCAGTGTGAGAAATGAAAATAATAATAATTTATAATCTATCAAGGAGTCACAAGGGGGCAGGAGGGAGGGAAAAAAGAGGAACTGATACCAGGATCTCGATAGAAAGTAAATGTCTAGAGGGGCTGAGCCCCGGTGGCGTAATGGTTGTGCACGGGACTGCAGCCCACTGGGTTGGAAGTTCAAATCCAGCAGCAAGGCTGGGCCTCCTACTCCCACCACAAGAGGGCAGTGATGCTCCAAAAAACAAAAACAAAAAAAAAGTAAGTGTCTAGAAAAGAACAATGGCAACATATATACAACAAATATGCCTGTTACAATTGATGTATGGCTTGTAATAAGTTGTAAGAACCCCCCAATAAAGTGATCTTTTAATTTTAAAAATACATTATGATGTCTAAGTATGTTCATAATTGATAATTGTGAAATCAAAATGACAAGTTTTTTAGTCTAATTACAATACCTATCTTTTGTACAGTGCTAATGACTCTTAAGACCAAGAAATGATTTGAGGGCTGAGCAGTGGTGGCATAAGTGGTTGAGTGCAGGACTGCGGCCCACGGACTGGGCGGTTCAAATTCAGTGGCGGCTATCAGGAGCAGCACTGGGTAGCACCCACGACCACCAGAGGCAGTGATGCCCCCCCCCCAAAAAAAGAAATGATTTGAGGCTTCAGTTTTTCCAGAGAGAATTTTGAGTACTATATGAATGTGGGTTGTGTCAATCTGTCACCATTAAGGCCCCATGATGTAGCTACCCTTTGAATCCCTCTTCCACAAAAACCAAACCAAACTGCCATCAAGTCAATTCTGACTCTTAGCAACACTGTGTGGGGTTTCCAAGCCTGTAAATCTTCGTGGGACCAGACAACAGTATCGCGCTCCCACCAAGAGGCTGCTGAGTTTGAATGGCCCACCTTGAAGTTGAAGGCCCAAACGCATCCCACACCACCACCAGGACTCCTTAAATCGCTCTTGGAGATCCAGGCTAATTTTCTCAAACTGTCTTTCTTCTCCCTGTCCCATTCTCTGCTTTCTATGTTCCAGAGACACTGAACATGTACCATTCTAAATGTACTCATGTTTCTCTTTTCAAAACACTGTATTTGTATGGTCTGTTTTTTTACAGTGAAAATTGGACTGTAAGTTACATAAGGACAGGATCTGTCTTCTTCACTATCTAATTCCTATATCTTGAACACATAAATATCTGTGAAATTAATAACTTCTTTTCGATAAGGTTTTAAAAGCATCTGGCTCATGTAAATGAGAAACAAGTGGGAAAGAAACTTAATATAGAAGATGTGTAGTCAAGAAAATAGAGATCTCTGAGTCTAGACTGGTTGTGGGGAATTCTGGCTTTGTCTTATCCCATATTTAAAACTAGACATGCCTTCCTTGTCTTCTCAGTCAAGGTAGTAAAAACTCTGTTTCTCTCTCTCTCTCTCTCTCTCACACACACACACACACACACACACACACGCATCCTGCCTTTCCTGCAAGCCACATGTCTCAAGTGTGCTTTCCATTTGGTCATAAGCCACTAATCCATAAGTATAACTCTTCCTGCAGAGAAGCCCACCACAATGAGCTCTTCAGCTCTTGCTCGCTCTCAAAAAAGGCCCTCGCTTGGCAGGCCCAACGATATGGGTAAACTCCCAACTTTCCAAGAAAGAAGCCATACATTTGAATTGAAGATGAGACATGCTTATGTGATGAAGAAAAAAAGTATGTTCCAAATTCACTTCTACAAGCAAAAATACTTATAAGATCCTAAGATAAATTACAGAATTTTGTGAAACATGTGACATTTTAGTCAAAGAAACCTGACTGAGTTAACTCGCACACAGAGGCTTCTAGGATCTAGATGTAGCCCTGTGAATTCTCAGCATCTAGACCCCATGCCTGTGATTTCCCAGCTGCCATGCCCCTCCACCACCTGACCACTCCATCCCCAGGCCTGATGAGGGTGGAGACAACAGCACTAACCAGGCCCAGCCTTGCTGTCAACTTGCTGGGGGACAACCACCTCATAATGAAAAGAGAGTTTTCCTCTGGCCTCTTCTCCTTTGTCATCCAGACTTGCCTGCCCCAGATGCTGGAGCAGAAGTCCCCTGCATACCCCTTGGCTTGGGCCTGGACTGCCCAAGGGCTTCAGCCTTCACTCCTGCACAGAAGCCTGTGTGGGCTCCCCAGCTCCAGTCGCTCCTGGCTCTGCGTGCAGAGGCATTCCTTCACCCCAACCCCCTGGGGTTGACTGCAAGTCCCAGACTATACTCCAGGAGCCCCAGGCCCAGACAAACTCTTGGGAACATCCGGAGCTATTCCACAGTCTGAGCGCTTTACAAAAGTGTTAATGGCAGTTAGCGGCAGTTTACAAAAGTGTTAATATGCCTTCATTGCTCTGATGTTGCCCCCTCTGAAAGCAACAGATTGAGCCTTTCACTTTGCACAAAGCACATACTGAACAATTCAGAGGCACAGAGAAGGATTTGAGGGGGCCTCAGGCAGCCTAACCTTGCAGGATTCCCCACCCACCCCCCAGTCCCTGACCCATTACCACCCCAGTGCTGCTTGGGCTTGGTGGCTCTGAATTGACAGTGACCTCAGAGTCTGTCATGGACTTCAAGCGATCTGGAAGCCAGCAAAAGGGTCTCCGTAGGGCCACACTCACACAGAGGATTTGCAGATCACTGGAGTGGAGGGGAGGGAGATATTTTTATGTGGTCCTATGTAGTGTTTTTTCCTAGAAAGCGCTAAGTAGATACCAGACTAGGAAAGCCTTGGTCTCTTCACAGATTGTCTTAAGAACTCTGATGTCAAGAGATGAACTGGGGGGGAAAAAAGAGAGAGATGAACTGGGCTCCCTCGAGCTTGCTCCCCAGTTCTGGGCTTGGAGTTGTGTGGCTCTGAGAGCGCTCACACACTAACTGAGGAGGTACAAAGGTGCCTCTTTGCTGTGCGGCGGGACGGTTGGGCTTTGAGGGCTGAGCCCGCCCTGCTCACCATCAACATTGGAAAGAGTAAAGGTAAACATGCTGCATAACACACTTAATTTTTTTTTTTTTTTTTTTGCTAGCGTAAAGACTGAAAGTGGAGAGGTGTAGGAATTCTCCTCTGTAAAAAAAAAAAAAAATCAAGGTTGCTAGAAACTCATTACAATGTCTGTTTTACAGGTGAAAGAGCCCCAAGGAAAATGCGCAATGCGCCGGGACCAAGTGAACTGGGGTGATGGGGGGTGCAGCTCCAGGACTCCTCCTCTCCCATAACAAGGTGACGATCAGGCAAGAAGATACGGTTTTATTTGCTTTTTGCTTGTGGGTGCTACAAATTCTTTCTCATTTAATCCCTTTTGCCATTTAAGGGTCAGAACAACAAGGAGACGCAAAAGTCTTAAGGATAGCGGAGGAGCATCAAGATTAAAAATTGCATTGTGAGAGATATGAAGTTCAGATAGAACAGTTAGTGGGGGAAGGCTGCGCTAGTAAAAATGCGAGAAGTGAGCAAACGCTCACAGATTTCGTTTTAACAGCAGAAATTGGTAAACGGCAAATTACCGACCACAACCACTGAAAAGTTCGAATTCAATGTGCTTGGGTTTTATATGAACACTTTGAGTCTACTTGTTTATTTTGCGGAGGTTTCTAGTCTCATAAAGAATTAGTCTCCGAAACTCACCGAGGCAGTTCTAATCTGTCCTATGGAGTTGCTGTGAGTCCACAAAGACGCGTGGACTGTGACCTTGGACGTTTGTTTTAGATTTTCATTTTTTAAAAGCGATCAAAGTTCCTTGCATACGTTTTGTCTCTTCTCTTTAATGTGAGTAGAGCTTAAATGGACCCGAAGTGAAGTTTGAGCATAAATTTCTTAAGCACTGGGAAATCTGTATCTCATGCCAAATTTTTAAGAATGGGGAGAAAAAAAGAGAGGCAGATGCTCAGTGAGCGCCTACCAAGTGAAAGAGCTCCTTTCCCGCAGTTTATTTCTTAATAATTGTTGAAGAAGAGCACTTTTTCAGAAGACAGAAACCTCCTTCTTCCTCATGCAGACTTCAGTTAGTTTAACTAATTTGGACTCCCAAGAATTTCTGATTTTCCTTGTTTCCTTCTTTGAAGCTTCAAAGTTGTCATAATAAGGCGATCCCTGCTTAATGATATTAAAAGGTGGTGTGTTTAATTACATCTTTCAGTGCTAATGGAGAACAAAAGAGTGAGGGTGCATCTCCCCTCATGTGGAAACAGTCATGGCGCGCTAGCTTCCAGTAAAGATACAGAAACCCTCAGAACGGTTTGAGTAGAGAATATTTCATTGGGAGGAGGACACAGCCACCGAAAGTCATGTGCAGAAAAGACACACGAAAAGCCCAACTTCTCCGTTGCTATCGATCTACGGAAGTGAAAACATGAACTCTTTTGTGAAAGCCAAGCCAGCGTCCTGGTCAGCAGTTTGAAATCACCGCCACTCTGCGGGAGAACTACGAGGTGATCGCTCCAGTGCAGAGCGGCCCGGGCGGGTTCTCTTTTGCCCTAAGGGTCCCTGGGTTCAGAGTCAATGATAGAGCAGTGAGTTTTGGAGAGTTTATGCAAGCATTGAAGTTGATGTTGACCATTGAGAAACGCTGAGTTAGACTGGAGACTAGCGTTCATGTTACAATGAATACGTTCGAATTGAACACGCAGAGGAATTGACAGCCAGATACACCGAGGAAGGAGTGTCAAGGGTGTAAGTGGGTGGGAGGAGAGGATACACGTAGGAGCTCCAGCCGGCAAGTAAATCTTCAAAAATTCAGTTCCTGAAACTACTGAAGAAAAACAAAACTATCTCAGTATACCCACTGCCATTCCGACTTCTACAATCCTGGGAAAATAGTACCCTGACGCAAGGCTGATGTGAACCTATGCTCCATGTTTCTTTTCCGGATTATCAAAAATGTCACATCGAGATTTTGCCAAATGTTTTGGCTGGGATTCGGAGCGTTTCCGCTTTAACGCCCAGGCAGCAGTACGGCCCGGAGCCCAGCGCACCCAGAGTCCTTAGGGAAGCAACCAGATCGCCCGAGGTCCTGGGAAGAAGGGGGAACAAAAAACAAAAATCCGAGGCTGAAGTCAGCCGGCGGCCGCGAGTCTCTGTTTCACTTGGGGCCTGAACTTTAGCCTGCCTTTGGGAAGAATACGCTGTCAGCTTCATTCTGGTAGGAAAAATGGGCTCAGCTCTCCACAAGGCTATCAAGATTCCCAGGCGCCGGTTAACTTCAAAACTGAGCGACCTCTTTCTCTGAATCCCTTTCTATCTGCTTTACCAAGCTTAAAGGGTTTCGTATAGAAAGGTGCCATGAAGACGGTCTCAGCGGCCTGGACTACGAGCACCACCCCACCTCTCTGCCCAGCCCCTCTCTCAGGGAGAGCCGGCGGTAGGGTAACCGCCCTGCCCCGCTGAACCGAAGCCTGGGCACTCTCCTGACAGTTCCCCCTGTGTGAGTGTGTATACCAGTGGGTGGGGGCGGAAGTTGCACACAAGACGTA
Organism: Nesogale talazaci; assembly: GCA_004026705.1. NCBI lineage: Eukaryota > Metazoa > Chordata > Mammalia > Afrosoricida > Tenrecidae > Nesogale > Nesogale talazaci. The sequence goes on along the minus strand of PVJH01002091.1, from coordinate 92,615 downwards.
AGGGACCCTTTGCTAGTACCCGCAGCGGGCCCTCTCCCTGTCACCACCGGAGGCTTCCAGGGAACCAGCCCCATGGAGCACAAACCAGCCCCACACCTTCCAGCCTGTTCTGGGATCCCACACCTCCACCACCAGTTTGGATACCCCATCCGAATTGAATGCTGGCACCACCCCTCGAGCTTTCTAATCCCTAGGAAGTTTCAGCTGCTGCTGGGGGCTAAGAGGGAGGTTTATCCTTCTTCCACTCACCCCGATTTAAGGAAGCTAAAAAACTCCCCGCCGAATTCGCTGCCATAGTCAATGTTGACGCATAGTGACCCGACCCCACTGTGAGTTTCCAAGACAAACTGTTTACGCGAATTGGAAGCCCAGTCTTTCTCCCAAGGCAGCTAAAATGGGGTTATAAAATAATCCTGTAATAGGTGGCCAGTGGGGGTGAAGGGGAACTAGGGAAGGGGAACACTCTACTGTTACTTCCTGACTCTCAAAACTTTGGCAATCTCGGGTCACTTGTGTACTGCCGGGATAGTTTACTTTCCCATTATGGCGAGCGCAGGGTGTCCAAGTTTCTTGGCACTTAAAAGCAAAGCGTGTCTCCCATCCTTAGCCCTTTAAGGACATCCGATCTGCCGCCCCAAATTTACTCTGCTACCCTGAAAGCTTCCACAGCCTAGAGCAACCCCTGGTGAGGTTGGGACGGGAGCGCAAGGGTATGGGGCAAACTCTAGCCAGGCGTCCAGAGGTCGCTGGAGGCCCTTCGGATCCATGCTAGACGAGCTGTTTGCGGGAGGGAGCCCCTGGAGACCGGTGCAGAGCGTGTTGCCTCAGCTGAAACAGCGTTCCCTTTTCCAAATCACATTCCCCATAAAACCTAAAGCCAGATGCATCGTTTGGGCAAGTTCCCATTTTACCGCGAAAGGCAGACATGTTTCCCAACGGGTCTCCACATCGAGATTTCTGGTGCGGGTTCCAACAGCAGGCACAAGGTTGGGACTTTCGATAGCTCTGGTGACTGCCCAGCTGGATAACATTTTAGGCACGAAATCTAAATCTGGCGTAGGTAAAAGCATCATTTGTGAACAGGGAGATTTTTTTTTGGGGGGGGGGGTGGCTGGTGCAGACTAAAGATATCTATATAGGTGGAAAAGACCAATTCCAAAAGTACACTAAGTACGATAATTTGATGACTTCTGTTAACATCCCCTCCACCCACCAACACCAAGTTACTAAGGAAAAAACTCAAAGTGCGAGCAATTGCCCATTATGAAACCAAAGGGCAAGGGTGATGAAAACATATTTTTATCAGTGTTGAGTGAAAAATACAAATCAGGTGTGTCTGGGTTTTTTTTTTTTATGAATGTCTGTTTTCAAATGGGCTCTATTTATCTGTAGCTTTCCCTGTTTCATTGTGTAAATTCAGGTGGGATGGGCCGGGCCATCCTTTCTACAATCACCATGTTCTGGTACTTACAGTTGTGGGTGAAGAGGAAAGAAATGAAGACAACAAAGCTCGCCTGGGATTGACTGCTCTCTATTATCCACGAAACACGAACGGGAACTATGCAGACTCAAAGTTCATCCACGCTGCTTTCACACTCCATTCTACAGCCTTGAAAATCATGCGTGTTTTGAGTAATTTGCGATATGCTGTCAAAACAATGCAAACGAGTATACAGCTCAGTGGTTGGCCCCGCCCCCAGCCCAGCGTTTCAAAATAGGCACTGGGAGCCGTGCAGAGCCTTTTCGGCTGAGTCATCAACCAGAGAAAGATTGACTGCTCACAGATAAAAATGTTTTCACATTTGACATCCTTTTAAAACTTGGCAACACAATTATTGCCACAGCAAAGGTGTTATTAAATGAAGTGTATTAAGGTAAAATTGAGCCTTTGGGGAGATAGGCTATATAAATGTTCTGAGTGACAGGCCAATCTGCTAGTGTTGGCTCTGAAAAGTGGGGAGGCATTTTAGGTAGTCAGCCTAGGGTAGGCTGCCAAACTCAAGGAGTGGTTGTGAAGGGTTACCCCCTCATAGCCCATAGACATTCTCCTCCTTTCATGGAAGCGAAGCAGCCTTTGAGCCAAAGGCCGCCCACTCGGAGGGGGCCGCACTTCCTTCAAATCTCCGCAGGCCTCCTGTGTTTGAAAAGGGATAACTGCTAATGGGGTGAGGGGTGTTGAGGATTACACCAACACCACAAAGATTTTTACAGCACAAAGACCTCTCTTTGGTTGTTGTTCGGGTTGGGTAGAGGGGACTTCACTCCCTTCCGTGGTGAAGCCGTGGACGTGAATCCGTGGCTGGCCCTGCCTTCCGGTCATGCTCACTTTCACCTGGGCCTCTCCTTGGAGAAACCACTCACTGCTGGGGACAGACCTTCGCCTACAGTCTCCGGAACCCAACACGTCTTCCATCTGACTCAAATTTCAGCTCAAGACCCAGACCAAAATTTCCTTGCAGGGTTGGCTCTCACACCGTTCGCTTTTCCTGTGGGTAGGGAGGGGGGACAGTCAGAGTCCAGGCTGCTCCCCTGTTCTCTAGACTGCACCCGAGACTGCCGAGACTCCCGGAATTTCTGAGGACCTTAAGCCTGGGTTCTTGGCCTCCCACAGCCTTCTGGTCCAGGAAGCCGCTGTGACCGCGCTCTGGGAGCTTTCGTTTTACTTTCACCCCCTGCTCCCGGGTCTTCACAGCGTGAGCAAAAGTGGAGCAACAAACTGGGAGTGGAAAATGCTTGTCTCTACCCAGTGGGGGAACCTCGCGCCTCTGGCCCACGCTGAACACACCCCCCGGACACTGGCCTTTGACAGGACCTGAAGTGTCAGGAGGCCCTGGCTTATTTTCATCCTGAAAAAAAGGTGGTTTGTCGTCGCGAATGCTGGATGCAACAAAAACTAGCTCAGGAACGAATTCGCTTTCTGAAGTTGGCAGCGCAGAGGCAAAAGGCGGGAAGAGGGACGACCCGAGTTCTTCGTTGGATTCAAGGAGGAAAAGGAAAAGGGGCGCCGCGAGCCTGGGGACTGAGAGCAGGCTCTGGCACCGGGCTGTGAACCGCCCCGGGTACCGGTACCGGAGCAGGTCCCTTTTGGAGGCCAACTCAGCACAGCAAGCGGCCACCCCGCAGGCTCGTGCTTCTTCACTTCGCCTCCCTCTCTGTAGAGAAGTCGACTTGGCCGAGATGATGAACCCATTGTCTAAGATTTCCACCCAAAATAGAAAAGAAGAACCCCAGACCCCAAAATGCTTTCCAGAGACAGACAAGCCTACGGGCTATCCAGGCTGCCCCATCAGAAAGCACTCACAGGTGGCAAGGAGGCGAACGCGCAACCCAGACCCTGCGCTGGAGGAGCGTCGGTCGGCTCCGAGTACCCCTCTCCCCGGCCTGCTTTTGCGCCCCAACAGGGAGCAGGGAGCGAGGAGAGGAACGGTTCCCCCCAAGGCCCTGTAGAAATAACACCACTCCTTCAGGTTGTTCAGCACACTGTCCAGCGGTCCGGAAAGGCCGGCCGTGTTTCCTGCACCCGTGTCAGCTCCGTCCGGGCTGTCCTCCCTCCACCCGTGATCGAAGTGATCTTTTTCCAACTGAGAAGTTACACTGCTCCTGAACCCCAGCACGTAGGGGAAAGGCCCGCGGCGGAGGAGGTAAATGACCCCTCGCACACACTAGTTAGTTGCGCTTGGTTTTGTTTGCAGGCCTGCCTCTAGGGTTCACGCCCGCCCTGTTTACATCCAGTTCAGGAGCGGAGGCTTCAGGCCGGCAGGGCGCAGTTTTATTTCGTGGGTATGGCAGGGCCTACCATTTCGTCATCAAGTTTCCAAGTTTTATCCTCTTTCAGCAACTCCTCGAGAACGATACCCACCGCCCCACCGCGGCCCAGCGCGCCAGCTCTCAGGGCCCGGGCCAGGCGGGAAGCCGCGGTGAACTCGCGGGTGCCTCGCTGCACCTGCGGGGCTAGAGACCCGCTCTCGGCGCCCTGAGCGGCCGCCGCCGCTTCCCGCGCTCTGCCCGCCCGCGGGCGCCTGCGAACCCCCTCCTCCCGCCTCCAGTGGCGGGGACTCCCGCGCCCAGAGCGGCCGCCGCCTGGGGTCCCTGGCCCTGATGCGAGGTCCGAAGCTAGTGTGCTCCGCAAGTGTGCGCGCGTGTGTTGTGTGTGTGTGTGTGTACACGCGCGCGCGCCGGCGGGGAACCCAGCCTAGGCTCGCTCCAGAAACTAGAATAGCAGCGGGAGCGGCGCGCCCAGCGACGGAGGACCGGGGGTGCCCCTGGGCCGCAGCTAGAGCCCACGAGCCCAGGGCGCCACGGGGCGAGGCTCCAGCCGCCGCCCCCGAGCTGGGCGGGAGGCGCAGAGCCCCGGGGAGCTGGTTTTCCCGGGCGGGCACGTGACTCGCTTGGCAGCGCCGTGCCCGGGCGAGGAGCGGGGTGGAGGGAGCGGCGAGCCGGCGCCCGGGGGCGGGTGGCGAGCGCGCCCGTACTTCAGTCGTGTGCTGGGGCTTTTCTCTGCCCCGAGCGGGGGGAGGGGGGTGGAGAGGGGGAGGGAGGGGCCGCCGCTCCGCCTTCTCCTTTTCGCAATGTTGACGCAATCTATAAATAGTGGAACAAAAGGACCAACTTCCTCGGAGCTTTGCTGAAACTGCACAAAAAATCCAGCTGGGGGGTTCCCTGGTCCCCAGCGACGGGGCGGGAGCGCGGCGTCAGGGAGGGGGCAGGCCCGGCAGCGCCAGCCCCGCGGAGGGGGACACCTGGCTGAGGCACACAGCGGCCGCTGCGCCCCGCGCCACCGCTCCCGGCGAGCCGGGGACTCCGGGCCAGCGCGGGCTCGGGAGCTCGCCCCGACCAGGAGCCTGCCTCCGCCGCTGACAGGTCAGTCCACGCCGCCCCCGGCCCCACGGTGGGCTTCCTCCTCGCTCCCTCCCACGGCTTCCTCTTTTAAGAGACCCGAGGCAACGAACGGAAGGAGGCGCGGCGGGGACCGCCGCCGAACGTGCACCCGGCAGGCCCCGCTGCTCCGACCCGGGGGGCGGCGGGGGCTCGCACTTTGGCGGGAGGGCCGGGACCGCGGGCCGACGGGACTGGAGCGCGCCGCCCGCGCGGCGGGGAGAGCGGAGGTGGGCGCGCTGCGAGGCTGCGGAACCGCGTGACGCCCGCCGCCTCTCCCACTCCGGGCCGACCCCGGCCCGAGCCCCGAGGCCGCGACCGTGCCGAGCCCCCTGCAAACTTGGACCTGCCTCTGCACGTCCGCTACTTGCGGGGGCAAGGCTGCGCTAAGCTCCGGGAGAGGCTCTTTCCGAATCCTCACGCCGGTGCCTGCGCACGCCCAGGGTGGAGATTAGGGGGTCAGGGGCGGGGGCGGCGAGGAGAGCGGGTCACCACTCTGCTCCCCAGCCGGAGACCCGAGCGCCAAGTGCAAGCCTCGCTGCTTTGGCGCTCGCACAGGGGGAGGGGGCGGAGCTGGTGCTGTTGACAGCAGTGCTGGCGCGGGGGAGGGAGAAAGTTGGGGAGAAGGGGGGGCGGGTGAGAAGTAGGAGTTGGGGGGGTACTGGGGGGAGGGAGTGTGCGGGATTCGACAGGGAGAAGGGACTGGGGTCACGTGATGGTTAAATGCCCCCACGACAGGCTGATAGTGGGGTGACGTCACCGTGCCCTGACTGCTGGGGGTGGCACTTCCGCTCCCTCCCCGACTTAGCCCCCAGCTCCCACTGTTGAAGCCATTTTGCTGGGTGGGAGTGGGCGGAGGATGGGAGGGGTAGTTCTGTTCCTTACGCCCCCTCGCTGGGGAATCCGGGCCCCCGCAATCAGAGGTGGGAACCTTGTCTGTCTCCTCCCCATTGTGTGAGCCCGCAGTGCTTGACGGGCGGGTGGAGGTGGTGCTGGCCCCCTGCGGCTCCCAGCGCTTGAGGGCTGGAGGTGGACTCGGTGCTGTGAAGGCCAAGTTCAGTCACAAGTTCTGCCCTCCGCCCGGAAGCACCGGGCACTGGAGGCCTATTTCCTGGACCTGCAAGCCTAGAAGTGGCGGTGACCTCACCGGGTGGGAACTCGCGCCGTGTTAACCGGCCAGGGGTCTAGGCTCCGGAGAGTGCAGTCGGAGTCTGGCACCGTTCCAAGGGCCACGATTCCAGCAGGCACTTTAAGTTATTTGTGGCAACTCGGTGTTTTGGTGACTCAGTGCAATGAACGCCATTTATAAGTAGATCGGTTACAAGTAAGGAAACAGTTCCAAGTGTTTCTGTCCCAGGTCGGGGGGTGAAAAGCCCCAGTTGGAAGCAACTCTTAGGGAAGAAAAGTATAAAAAGCAGGTTTCAGGCCTAAGCAAGACCAATTTTTATCTCAAACTGCAAAAAAATGTTTTCCAGGGTAGATGGAGAATTGTAGGGTACAGAGATTGTGGACTGTTTTTGAGTGCTGCTCTGTACCCAGGGTTTCAACCTATTAGGACTCAATGAACCCAAACACCAAACCTACTGGCACCTAGGAGAGGGTAACTTACAGCAACCAGATATAGGACTGCCCAGGCTGTATTTATGGCAGTAGATTGTCATATCCTTCTTTCTGACTAGGTGGGTCTGAGCCTGTAATGTAGCCTTTGACCACTGCACCACCAGAGTTCCAAGCTGTTCTGGGAATCAGGAGCAATAATTCAGGTAACCCTCTCCAAAATATCAGAAAATGTGCTATTGATGACCAAATTCACCTCCATCAAGTTGACGCTGCCTCATAGCGACCTTATTGGACAGGATTGAACAGCCCCCCATGAGTCTCTGAGACTAGCTGTTTGCAAGAGTGTTTAAGCATAAAGCCCCACCTTTCTCCCATAGAGCTGCTGGTTTCCCAACTGCTGACCTTACAGGTCATAGCTCACCACATAACCATTATTGCCAGGGCTCCCCTTATTCACCACAGAATTTCTTAAATACATAACCCCAAGTGCTGGTTAAGCATAAGAAAAGGGAACTGGATATTGTGAATTCCCGTACAAAATCTGTAAAGTACAACAATTAATAGGAAGGTGTGTTTGGTTATTTAGCTGGCATCAAAAGTATATGAAGTTAATACAAATTGTGTTCATTACTCAGTTTCTCTTCAAAAAGCACTATGAAGTGTATGCTAGACTACTGTATTTCAGTGCTACACAAATACTAGCTGTTGCTTATTTTAGCTTTATTTTATGGTTCTTTTCTCCAATCCTCACCCCAATTTAGAAATCCAGCAGGCCAATACTGAGCACTTGACTTAGCTGAAGGGACCCGACACTTCCCATCCTTCTTGCTGAGCTGCACAGCTTTCTGTAGATTGTGTGACCTGCAGTGTTTCTTGAAAGAAAATAGTTTTCCTGAAAGTTAAGCAGCATGTACAAACACCAGTAGACAAGAGCTACAGCTAGAGAAGTGTCAGTGAGACATGAAGAGTGAGAAGTGAAACTGGCCAGATCACACATGGATGTCCCGTCACCTTTGTATATGCTAAGGAATTGGAACTTTTGCTTGTGACAAACAAGTCCAGAGCCTTTGGGGGCACACAACGCCCCCCTTTGAGACAGCAATGGTCTCTCCAGGAAAAAAATGCACTTAACAGACATGTGCAAAAATTTGGCAGAGAATTTCAAGGGGTTCATTCTGCTTCTGAGGAGATTCCTATAGGGCCTCATGATTAAACCTATGGGACTTTTAAAAATGGAAATGACATGGTCAGGTGGGTATTTTGATAAAATTACTTTAGTTGGGGTCACAGAAGACTTAAAGATGAAATGAAAAAAAGAAGCTTATAATCTTGGAATCAGAAACAGTGCTTGTGGTATTCAGGACAGAACAAAAGAAATTGGAGATCAATGTAAGATATCAAAAAAATATTCTATAACTTATCAAGTGTTTGTGAGGGATAGTGGGAAAAAGAGGGAAGGGGAAGAAATGGGGAGCTGATACCAGGGGCTCCAGTGGGACAGGAATGCTTTGAAAATGATGGTGGCATATGTGCAAATGTGCTTGACACAATGGATGAATGTATGGATTGTGATAAGAGATGTAAGAGCCCTCAATAAAAGGATTTTTTAAAAAGAAAGAAATGAATTAAGACAAGTAACTAAAAGAGTAAGTGGAGTGGGAAAACATACTGGCTAGGTGCTGAACAAGGGTGCCCACATCTCTGGATGGCACCGAGAAGCTTGGAGAACCTGACAGTAAAATCTGGCTTTCTGGAGTCAGTAAAATATAGGTGGTAACTTCACCTATAAGAGATGGGTCCAAAAGCGTGTCCAATGAGAAGAGATCTGAGCAGGAAACCTCGGAACACACAGCACACTTAGGGGGAAGAGGGTGACAAGATCTGTAGTGGTGCATAACTAGTGTGTAACTGGGAACTTCTTCTTTTTGGTCATAAGTAAAATCATGTTGCTGGCTTGGTCTTTTTATAATATATTCCTTTATAAAATTGTGAAAAGGTTGTGTACTCTTTCAGAGAATAACTTTTATTTTAATTTTTTTACATTTCAAAGATTTGAATTTAGAAGGAAGATCAGGGGGGAATAATACTGCACTTTTTCTTCTTCTTGAGACCTTGGAAAATAAAAGAGGAAATGGAGGGAGTCAAGCTCCCCCTTCTCTGAGACATTCACTTAAACTTTTAAAGAAAGGCTAGACTAGGTTCCTCGATGATGGTCTTTGTATGCATACACTTCCAAACCACACTTACTCGCCTGACAATGCATACTGAGAAGCTTGGCCTGGCTAAGGACACAGGGAGGGAAGGGGTTTTCTTTTGCTTTCTCCAATTTTTCCCTCACCCTCTTACTTATTGAGCCAATGTGAACTAGAGGTTTATTGTACCAGAGACTCAAGTACATAAGCACAGCAAGACTTAATGGCTTAAACATCAGTGATGTTATTTTGCTCATGAATATTCATTTGGGGCAGAACTTAGCAAGGTCAGCTAATATTAAATCCTCTGGGTATCATCTGGGTCAGCTCAAAGGCTGGGGGTTTGTACCATCTAAAGTCTTTAGTCTCATATGTCTGGTAATTAATAACAACTGTTAGCAAGCATTTAGCAGTCTGCTCTCATGCGATGACATTTTGTCCTGTAGAGATGGCCGTGAGTCAGAACTGACTGGCTGGCAATGGTTCGGGGTAAGTGGGTAGGTAGTGGGACATCAGGGGGAACTACAGCTAGAACACATATGCCCTCTTCATTTGGTTTGGGCACCCTCAAAACATGGCTGCTAGGTTCCAAGGATCGCAAGAGTTATAAGCTATAGCCCCTGAATTACCTAGCTTAGGAAGTAATGCAGCATCACGTCTGTCACTTCCTCTTCCTCAGAAGGAAGTCCCTAAACCATGTTAGTGTAGGGAGGAAAATTAGACTTTACCCTTTTATGGGAGATTAAGGAATTTGCAATGTGTTTTAAATCACTTAATAACAGTAAAATCAAGAAAGAAGAAAATGTCTAAAATTGATTGTAGTAATGATTGTACAACTTTTCTTTTTTTTCGGGGGGGGGGGCCATCACTGCCCTCTGGTGGTGGAAGTAGGAGGCCCAGCCTTTGCTCCTGTGGAGCCGCTGCTGGAATTGAACCTCCATCCCAGTGGGCCACAGTCCCGTGCACAACCACTACGCCACCGGGGCTTCAGCCCATTGTACAACTTTTCTTGATGTGCTTGAATTATTATTACATTGTGTGGCATGTGGGTTGTGTGCCCATAAAACTGTTAAAAACAACTGCTCTTGCCCTTTAAAAAATAAAGTAAAATCACCACATTAATTTCAATTTAAACACAAAGAACCAAAATATTATTATTATCCCTCTTTTATATATGGGAATGAAATATAAGTACCAGTTGGCCTTCATTATCATCTGTGTTTACTCTCCATGGTGACCATTCCTTTCAGGCAGGCCTCATGTACTTGTCTCAAGCTGGGTGACCCCACAGTGACTACCTCCAGGGTGCAAAGAAATCTTTCTTTTTCTCTGTGACTTGTCCCAGACTGTGGGATTTACTAGATCATTGGCAAGGTCAGCAGTGCCTTCATTTGTCAAAGTTAAAAAGCAAAATGCTGTGGAGATTTTTCTAATAAGTGAGTTTAAAATAAATTCATGTGTTCATAATTAAAATAGCATTTAAAATTATATAGTTTTAGATGTTAATATGTTAATTTTACTAGCATTTATAAAACAGCAATTCTATTGGGACAGTTAAGTGTTTTAGGGCCTTTTATAAGAATTTTCTTGCTTCACTTGAAAATGATATAATTAATTCCTTTTTTAAAAACTGAAAATTTGGGGCTGAGCCCCGGTGGCGTAGTGGTTGTGCGCGGGACTGCGGCCCACTGGGACGGAGGTTCAATTCCAGCAGTGGGGCTGGGCCCCCTACTCCCACCACCGGAGAGCAGTGATGCCCCAAAAATAAATAAATAAATAAAACTGAAAATTTATTTTTCAATCTATAACATGATTCATAACAGGTTCAAGTAATGGGGCAAATTACATAAAATTTGAGTGGAAAGCATGAAAATTGAGACTAGAATTATCAGAAAACACAGTTTGCCTAGCCTCAGAAATGTCTGCCATTCTTTGGGACAATTATCTTTTTTAAAATCATTTTATTGGGGGCACCTACAGCTCTTCTCACAATCCATACATCCATCCATCGTGTCAAGCACACTTGTCCATATGTTGCCATCATTTCAAACATCTTTTTTCTATTTGAGCCCTCAGTATCAATTCTTCAGTTCCCTCCTCCCTTGGATATAATTCTTGATAATAAGGAAAAAGATGGTACTTCCCTTGCTTCTACAACGCACATTGCTTTATTTTTCTCTAAAAAAGCACACATTGTAATTTGGTAAATGACCTCAAGAACTATCCTTCTAAGAAACTGAAAAAAAAAATCTTTTTTCTGAGTAATCACAGGTATGCACAAAATATTCTTGTAATTTGATATCTTCTTAAATTCTCTCCTTTTTACACTGCTATTTTTATAAGTACTACATCTTTGATGTTCTCTTAGAAAGACTACATGTGGTTTATTTCATGACTTAAAGAAAGTGCTTAGATCATTTTAATAATCTATATTGTATATACACACAGCCTATATTTACATTTAAGTAACTATGCTTAATTCTTAACATTTATAATTAGAACCACAATACAATAGCATATACATTTTTATGTAATAAGTATTCAAGATAAGGAGCAAAAGTATATTTATAAATACTTTATTTTGGTGTCTGTGGATTTCTTTGTGATTTTTGAAGTACCATGCATCATCTTAATAAAATAAGTAAGTATACTTTTGGTTTTGAAGTTACTATTTTTTGAAGTTTTTATGCAGCAATGATAAAGAAAAATTAACACAGTACTCATATTAAATGAGGAGATTGTGTTGCCAAGCTCTAAACTTCATAATTCTCAGTGACTTCATAGCTACCATGGAGGCAGCCCAAAGGAGCTTAAGTAAACACTTTAAAATTACGTAATGCAGTTTTGAAAGGGGAACAAGGACAACCAAACTCTGCTATATAGATTTACAGATACTATTTTCTGTATGCCAGAATGCTTATTACTCTATGTATAGAATGACCTCACAGTAAGGATAACATGAAAGAAAACAGGCTAAACTGTCTCTAGGCATCTTGAATGAAGGCAAGATTAAGGAAATTTATTTCAAGGTAGTTTTCTACTGGATGTTTTTCTCAACCATATAAACTAAGCATTTAGTAGCATTCTGGCAAGTGCTATAGTGATATGGGCACATTTAAAAAGGAATTCAATACAGAAATATATTGCTAGCTAAAAATGCTCTATTAATATATTTAGAACTAAATACATTTTTATTAAGTAAAATAATTTGTGATTTTTTTGGTACCTTTCTATGTATTCAAAATATAGTTCATTTTCAAAGAAATATTGTCAAAGTCAAAAGACACATTTCTTCAAAATCTGGGCAAGGTTCTATGCTAAGCATTATAGATAAAACAAAGAATGATAAGCCCTGGAGGTTGAAAATTTATTAATATGTGAAAAATTGAACATTTCCAAATGAAATTTCAGAAGTATTTCCCCAATCAGGATGATCAAGGTTGAAAATAAATGTCGGGCTGAGCCCCGGTGGCGTAGTGGTTGTGCGCGGGACTGCGGCCCACTGGGATGGAGGTTCGATTCCAGCTCCCAGGAGCAAAGGCTGGGCCTCCTACTCCCACCACCATGGCAGTGATGCCTAAAAAAAATAAAAAATAAATAAAAAAAAAGAAAAGAAATGTCAATAAACATGCATTGCTATATTTCTGTAATATAGAAAATATCCGAAAGCTTTGATATGTTTTATTTCTAAGTAATCCTTTAGAAATGGTTTCATATTTTAATATAAATATATAATATTTATCTTATAAATATATAATCATATCTGCCAGTAGATAATCTCTTCTTAAATATTACAGAGAAAAAGTAAAGAATATTATGTAAAACTATAATTTGAAAATTTAAATTTGGGTGGAAAGTTGATTTGAGGAAAATTAGGCAGCATCAAAATCTACTGTAAAGCTGGATTTAACTTTTATTGCTATAATGTTTTATATATATCATGTGCCAATTCAACATTTTTACATATGCAGTTAAATTCATGGACACAAATTATATTAATCAGGTTGTACAGCCATCAGTGATATCTTTTGCCAGGTTTTCTATCTCCATAAACAGAAACTGGGTGCTTCTTAATGACTTCCCCAGTCTTTCCTCTCCTAACAGCCAGTAACAAACGTTGGTATCTATACATTTGCCTGTTAGAGATATATATGTCTTGTAACTGGAATCGTAAAATGTTCACCTTTTGGTAATTATTTCACTCAGCAGAGTTTTTCAGATTACAACATTTGTCAAGACTGTTTGTCTTTATGGCCTATTGTATGTATGCACTGCATTTTGTATTAGCTATTCGCCTATGGGTGGACCTTTAAGCTGTTTCTACTGTTTGTCTATTGTGAAGATTGGTGCAGTGAATATTGGTTTACATGTGTCTGTTACTGCTTTCCAGTCTCTTGGGCATACCTAGGAGTGGAATTAATTGCTGATGACATGGTAGTTTTATGGTCAACTTTTTGTGGAATGACGCAACTGTTTTCCACAGTCGTACCATTTTGTATTACCAATAACAGATGAGGGCTCCAGGTTCTCCACATCCGCCCCAACATTTATAGTTTATGGTTTTGTTTTTAATTTTATTTATTCTTATAAGAGTGAGTGAAATTATATCTCGTTGTTTTGATTCAAACCTACATAATGGGTAATGATGTGAACATATGTGCTTGTTGAAGCATGTATTCTCTTTTCATATTATTTATTCAAATCTCTTACTCATTTTAATTATCTTAGTCTTTTATAGATTCTGGATATTAAACCCTTGTCTAATATAGGGTTCCAAAAACATTTCTCTCATTCTGTAGTTTGTCTCTTGTCTCTTCACTTTGCTACTAGTCTTTAGTTAGAAGTTTTTCATTTGATGAAGTCCAATTTGTCTTTCATTGCTTGTACTTTTGATATTGTTAAAAAATAGGTATGTCATCAAATAGTGCCCCTATGCGTTCTTTTCAGAGTTTTGTGGTTTGGTTGCTTAAAATTAGAGCTCTAATCCATTTTTACTTCTTTTCAATAGAAGGTATGAAGTATGAGCCTAGCCTTTATTCTTTTGCGTGTGGATGTCCAGTTGTCCCACCATCATTTATTAAAGAGACTATTATTTCTCCATTGCGGAGACTTTACACTTGTTTTAGGCTGGGTTGTCTAGAGAAACAAAATCAGTGTAACTCATTCGAAGGCATCCCAGTCCAACTTAAGTTCATGAGTCTTCTGCTAGTTGGAGCCGCCTCAGACTCACACAGCTGCAGGAAAACCAGGGTCCTGTGGATCCAAGGTCAGTGGAAACTCGGCAAGGGGCTGAGTGTACTCAGGGTCAGGCCCAGACGCCCAGCAAAGAGAAAGGCAAAGGAGCAGAGAGGAGGCCCCAGTGTCTCTCTTATAAAAAGGCCATATCTCTAAGAAAGCATGACCAGGCTACCATCTGATTTACAGGATAGACTCCACACAAGTAACATCATATTAACATCAAATTTAACTGCCACAGGCCACTCCTTGTCAACATCTGGACACAACTCTTCAACCATACCAGGGGGTACCTACTGCCAAAAAACAGAATTTTTTTCAAAACTATGTAAATTTTTTACAAAACAACCTTATCACCTTCAAAGTACTCTCCATTACACTTAATGCCTTTGTCAAATCTGTGATTCCATTCTTGGAAACATTTTTCAAACTTAACTGTTAGGATGGCTAACAGCACCTCCCTTGTGGTTTCTTTTCTTGTTTTATTCCTTTGTTTTCTTTTTCTTTTTTTTTCTTCACCTTTTCTACATAAGTAGCTGCCCTTTCACATCTCTTTTTTGCAGAAACAAAAAGAAGTCTCACAGAGCAAAGGTCAGGAGAGTCAGGTGCGTGGGGCAAGAAGGGCATGCTGTTTTTTGCCCATGATGCTCTTAAATAAATGATGGTGGGACAACTGGACATCCACACGCAAACAGTGGGCAAAAAAGTGCATTGAGATGGCATAAGCAGGTGCATTGTCATGGTGGCAAAAACCAGTCCCGTCTACCACAAATGAGGCCTTTCTGTTGCCCATTGTTACGCAATCTTTTCAGAACCTCTAAGCAGAAAGCTTGATTAACAGTCTGACCTGGTGAAATGAGTCATTTTTGTCCATTCGGGAAGTTGAAGGGTATCCAGAACAAGGTTTGCCATCCATCAGTATTTCACCATTTTTGAAATGAGAAAACCACTCAAACACTTTGAGTTTTTCCCATAGTGCTGTCCTTGTGACCATGTTCAATATCATAACAGTGTCTGTAGCCTTTTTCTTGAGCAGAAAACAGAATTTCACAGCTGCACACTATGCTCTTAAATCAGCCATCACAAAAAACTAGTGTGAGCAAAACTGCTTTTACAAAAAAATTCACTGTGACCGAAGAGAACGTTCCCTGGGGACAGCACTAATTCAGAATGAGCTGCTCCATGCTCACCTAGTGGGGAAAAGTGTACCATGAAACTCTGCTCTGCCCGGCACATGTCTGTTTGGAAGGGCACACCCCCTCGTATACTTTTATGAAACCCAATCATCCTGATTACCCTCTTAAAATACATTTTCAGATTATTTTTACAAATATGTTGGCCTATTCAGATGGCCACTTATTAATTTCCTTAGTCTTTTTTTTTCCTTCGCTTACTCTTCTCTCTCCCCTTTTCTCTATTTCATCACCGTATTTTTCCTGTCTCCCATTAGACCACTCTCACATCAGTAACCAGAGTCAACTTCCCCTACATGACCCTACATACCACTAACAGCTGCACCACAATGCCGAGGGAACATCAGTCAACCATAGTAAGCAACAAAAATCAAGAAAACAATACACAATGGAAAATCACCCAAACCCAATGGAGAAATCTGAAAAAAGAAATCCAGGAACTACTGGAAAGAAACAATTCAGAATTAGGGTGTTTATGCCCTTCAAGAGATGCAAGGAACACTCATGAGAACAATGGAAGAAACTGAAAAATGAAAATCCTTCCACCCAAGGAAATCCCAGAAGATAAATGATGAAATGACAGAATTAGGTAATTTAGTAAAAGACATGAGGAAGAGACTGGAAGAAAAGGAAAGTTGTATCAGTGAGTTCAAAATGATATCAAACTATTACACTTTTTTTTTTTTTTTTTTTTAGGCATCACTGCCCTCAGGTGGTGGGAGTAGGAGGCTCAGCCTTTGCTCCTGGGAGCCGGAATTAAACTTCCATCCTGGTGGGCCGCAGTCCCGCGCACAACCACTACGCCACCGGGGCTCAGCCCCAAACTATTACACTTTTATAAGACAAATTATATCGATTCTTGGCCTTTTGGCTAAGATCAAGTGTGAAGAGAGATTATATCTGTGTTTTTTGGAAATCCTATTATTTAGATTTAAATATTAATTTTTTTCTTGGTTAGTAATTGTACATCTATATAAGCTTACATAGATACATGTAGTTAGCTCATGTGATATATTAAAAACATGACGACCGATCAACACATCTCTGACAAGGGTTTACTTTCTTTTTTGTGCTTATAAAAGCACTTTTTTTTTTTCTTTCGGGGCATCGCTGCCTCTGATGGTCATTGAGTGCTACCCAGCGCTGCTCCTGACAGCCGCAGCTGGATTTGAACTGCCAAGCCCGTGGGCCACAGTCCCGCACTCAACCACTTACGCCACCGGGGCTCAGTCCATAAAAGCACATTGAAAATCACAAGTTGAAAATAGACTTAAAGGAAATATATTTTTAAAAGGACATTAAGTACCCATCACTTCCTTTTCAAGTTTTCGCATTTTTTAAAACTGTTTTCAAATATGCATGTCAGTTTAAAGTCACATGCACACCCCACAAATTAATCTGTAAATGGAAGTATTAATTTTCAGGCCAAGGCCTTTCCTAAACTTAATAAGTTTCATGTGAAATTTTTTATGTTTCTAATAATTAAAAAATTTTAAATCATTTTATTGGGAGCTCTTACAGTTGTAATATTCCATAATTCAATCACATTAAACTTTAAGATTTTTTTTATTTTGTTGGAGGCTTTTTATCACAATCCATACATATATCTATGTCAAGCACATCTGTACATATGTTGTCATCACCTTTTTCAAAACATTTTTCTACTTGAGCCCTTGGTATCAGCTCATTTTTTTTCTCTCCCTCCCCCATGTTCCCTGCATCATTTATAAACTTTTTTCATGTCTTACACTGACCGCTTTTCACCCACTTTCCTACTGTCATTGAACATATTTTTAAAAGAGTGCCTAAATTAGTGTTACATAACAACTCAATTGTGCTAAAATTATAGAGCCAAATGATAGAGCAGGTTCACTAAATTATAAAATCAATTGAGACTGGTTGATAGAATGACACAATTTTGGGAACCACAAAGAAGAAATCCAGTCAAAACAAATAAGGGATTATTTTTTTAAGGTAGCTTTACCGATTCACTCATTCATTTATTCATTGAAAACTTCAAATTTCAAGCACAGTGAGACACTGTAGTCACAATCAATAATGAAAGATAAAAGCCTGCTATCTAGGAACAAGCGCTCTAATGGAAAAGACAAAAGCAAATAAGAAGTTAGAAATTGTATCTAACTTGTTCCCTTACTCCATGTTGTTTAAATGAAGCAGCTATATGATTTTTGAGTTCTCTAAAAATTTTTTTTCTCTTCTAAGAATTTATGAAGCTGTACTACTAAATCATTTAAAGGTAGAGGATTATTAGGAAACAATCTCTACAGATCACTTTTTATTCTGATTATTACTCCCTTGGGCTCTTCTCACCACAAATAAAAGTAATGTAAGGGCCATACTCTGCCCCAACATTCAGTATTCTCTATAAGCAGGTCTGGCATGTTGTACAATGTGCTGAATTTGGGGAATAAGAAGACCTAGGCTTACATGGTATGATGCCAGAATTGAGACTCTAGGCAATACTTTACCTTGCAACATGTGAGTTTCCTTGGCAAAAATGATGCATTTTGACTAACATGTTTTTTTTTAATTTAAATAACTTTATTGGGGGCTCTTACAGCTATTGTAACATTCAATATATCATCGGTATCAAGCACATTTGCACACGTTGCCACATTCATTTTCAAACATTTTCCACTTGAACCCTTGTTATAAGCTCCTCTTAAAAAAAAGCTTTTTCCCCTCCCCCCTTTTTAAAAAATGAATCATTTTATTGGGTACTCATACCCCTCCCCTCATGATCCATACATACATCAATTGTATGCAGACCTCATTTGCACACTTGTTGCCATCATCTCTCAAAACATCCTCCCTCCACTTCAGCCCCCAGCTCCACCTCCCCATATTTCTCTCCCCCCACCATGAACCTTTAATAATTTACAAATGGTTATTTCATATCATACACTGTCCAGTGTGTCTCTTCACTCACCTCCCTGTTGGCCATGACCCAGAGAGTATGTAATATGTAGATCCCTGAAATTGGTTCGCCCTTTCTACTCCACCATCTCTCCACTCTCCCAGTATCACCACTCCTATCACTCATCCTGAGTGAGGGAACATCTATCCTAATTTCCCTGTTTCTGACTCCAGTGTATATCCCCTGTTCTAGCCGGACTTGTCTGGTAGAACCGGGAGCATGATAGTGAGAGGGAGGAACTAGAGGAAAGATGCATATTTCATTGTTACTACACTGTACTTTAACTGGTTCATCTCCTCCCTGCAACTGAAGACTAACATGTTTCTAAAACCTCTTCATGCTTAAAAATTCAGTCTACTCATCTTGCTTTGAAGCAATTTTCTGAGTTTTAACTTGTTCTAGTGTATATTTTGTTTTCTTTTGAAGTTTATGAGTTTTATTTTGTTGTCATTGATACATTTTTGTTAATTTTTGGTATACCTTTATATGAAACCCAGAATTGGTAGACCTATAGAAACAGGAACTCAATTAAGAGTTGAAAGGGGAGGTTAGGAGATGAGGGAGGTTAGGGAACTAATAATAATGCATACAAGAATGAAAAAAACAAAAATTATGGTGCTTTATCGCACAACTCTTTAATATATTTAAACCACTGGTACACCAAGTATATCAATAAAAGTTTTTTTTTTAAGTAGCATTTACCCAAAGTTCAGAAGTGTAATAAATGGCATGGAGGTGGACATATTTGAGCTCCTCTGACTTCCTTATTGCGAGGAGACAAGGGTCAGACAAACTTCTGTGTCCATTCTTTCATTAACTATTCTGACACCAGCTGTTCCTCTCTCGCCACTCTTCATCTCTATTGGGTTCGATTATTCATTACAATGACTACACACAACTCACAGTAAGGGGAGTTTATTGGGGAAGTTAGTAGGTCACAAGTGAGAGGAGAAAACAGTAAGGATCGTCATTGTCTCCTCAGCCACAGCCAAATCTCTGGTTCTCAGCCGCGACAGCCAAGTCTCTCTCCAGGTCTGTCTCTCAACCATATGGTCCCTTGGCCTTTGCTTGTATTCACTTAGAAGCCAGCAAGCTTGTCCCTCTGTCCCACAGTTCCTTTCTTGGGTCAGCTAAGAATTTACCCTTAGTCTTGACATGGCCCATCTAAGTCGCACCACCACTACCACCGTCTCAGCAGCCCCTGCCACTTTAGACAGATCTTGAATGTGCTCTTCCAAGGCTCTTTCTGACTTCTCTGCTGCTTGAAAAATGCCAGGCGGGTGACAACAAAACCTGACCAATCCCCTCTACCAGTGTTGTGCACATTGCAGAGGACTGGGTAGATAACCCATATTAAGAAAATATACTCCATCACTGGAGTGTTAGGAAAGGGAGGGAAATGGGAAGCACGAGAGAAACTAGGTTGTGATGGTACATCGATAAGGTTGCAATTGAAGAGTTGACACAAAAGATATATGGTTTTTAAATTTGTAAAATTTATTATTTCTGTAAATCAGCTAGTCACAAAAAGACTTTTTAAAAAGCGTAGATAGGAACCTTGGATAGCAGTATGTTAAGGAAAGAGGTACAAGTTTTAAAAAATTGGGTTAAGAATGGCTGAACAACTAGAATGAAATCACTGCCAACAAATCATCTACTTAGAAACTTTTGAATTGGTATATGTTTTGCTGTATATATTCTCAGCAAAATAAAATTTAAGTACTAACTTACTATTGGAAAATGTTCTAAAATTGCATGGCATTAATCTCAACAAGCCTCTCAATGGAAACCATATAGTTGAATTTCTCGCTGTCGCGCCCCCTAAAAAAAACCCAATAAACAATTGTTAGTAAAACTAATTCAAGACATGACAACTGAAGAAAACATCCTACCTTTTCATACTCTATATGCCCTTACATTTCAGAAATCCTGAAATACATACTTCTCACCAAACTTTTCGATGCCATGAAGACCTCAATATAAAGTGAGAGTCAGACAAATACTCTGCTACATTACCATTCTGGAAACAACCAAAATCATTATTTTGGTCAGGTTTTAACAATCAGAAATAATGTGATTGTGCATACATACTTTATACAATTGCATTTTACATTTTTGAGCACTATTATCATTCAAAATATTTGAAAATTATAAAATGTGTTGGAGAAATGTTGGGAGCTGTAATAAAGTACTAAGTTTCTGTAATTCCATTAGCCAGAGAAAAAACAATGTTAGTAATAGGCTTATTATATGTTTTTTCCCTACATTTAAAATTATACAATCAGTAAACATGACTTTTACATACTTATTTTCCCCTCATTTGTTTATAGTGGCCTTGTTTTATGCTATTGAGTATTTTGAAAAGTTTTTAACATCTGCATAGTATTCCAACATTAAATAGAGCACACTTTACCCATCTCCTTATTTTGGGGGGGACATCACTGCCCTCTGGTGGGAGTGGGAGGCCCAGTCTTGCTCCTGGAGAGCTGCTGCTGGATTTGAACCCAGTGGGCCGCAGTCCTGCACTCAACCACTACGCCACCAGGGCTCAGCCCCCCATCTCCTTATTTTAAACATTTATTGTTTTCTTTACAATTTTTGTAATTATATACACATTTTAGAATCCATATTTGTCTCAAACTCAAACCTCATTACCACTGATTTGATTCCAAGACATAGAACCCCTATTGAACAGGGCAGAGCTACCTACCACTGAGTTCCCAAGACTGTCACTCTCTACAGGGGTGGAAAGCCTTGCCATTCTTCCTCGGAGCAGCTGGTAGTTTCAAACTGCTGACCTGTGGTTAGCAGCCCAACATGTAACCACTATACTACTGGATACGTCTGGGTACATTAGAGAAACAAATCCACAGAAACTCATATGTAGAGTTTTATATAAAGGGTAATGCACATCAAGAAAACCTCCCAACCCAGTGCTGCCCCAGACAAGTCCAAGCCCATACGTCCGACACCAATCTACAAAGGTCCCCTACATCTTACAAAACACACACAATGACGCCGACTGCAGGAGAGGCAAATCAGTGAGCATGTAAGCATCTCAGCGCTGGCAGGGGTCTCCACGTGGCTGCTCCAGCACCCAGGGCTGCATTGGGTCCATGTGGCTTCTCCTCAGGGATGTCTTGCAGGAAGTAAGCCTTGTCAGATAAAACAGGGAACTTGGCTAAGGCAGCTGCACCCTGATCTGACCATCAGAAAACAAGAGACCTGAGAACTAGAAAGGTGAGGCTCACGGAGCCGTTTATCTCTCTGCCCTTCAACTAACCCCACGGCCAGGTTGACACAATAAACTTAATCGCAACCACCAAGACTTATTATTTGTTTAGTACTCGAAATATTATTGCAAGCTGTCTCCCATTTTGTTCTTTTCATGGGGGAAAAACAAAGTTAAAGCAATCCTCTTCTCATTTACTTCAACATAAAAACTCCCTCTTAGCCATCTTTTCTCTTTTCTCAAGCAGTATTATCTTTGAGGTTCATATTTCTAGAGCTTTTCTTAATTTTAAAAAAATTTTTTAGGCATCACTGCCCTCTGGTGGTGGGAATAGGAGGCCCAGTCTTTGCTCTTGTAGAGCTGGAATTGAACCTCCTTCCCAGTGGGCCGCAGTCTGGTGCACAACCACTATGCCACCGGGGCTTAGCCCATCTAGAGCTTTTCTGTAGCAAAAAATTATTTAAGCCAGTCCCATGCCTTCATAAATTCTACAATTTAGCATTAGCAAAAATTGAAAACCCTAAATTTAAGACTCAACCAGAAGACAAGTAAGCGAACATTTATTTCATTTTCTTGATCCCAGGGGCCCATGCTCCAGCATGATCTCAGTGCTCTGCTTCCATTCATTAGACCATCAGTATCTGACAATGTTTTCATGCTCAGCAAATAAACAGAGAAGCTGGACTATAAGAATGTGGCATCAGGCTTAGAGGACAGTTTATATACACAGGTGACACCACCTTGTTTGCTGAAATTGAGGACTTGAAACACTTGCTGATGAACATTAAGGATTTCAGCCTTCACTATGGATTACAACTCAATGTTAAAAAGACCCAAATTCTTTCTACTGGACCAATAGGTAACACACTCATGATAAATGGAGAAAAGGTTGAAGTTGCCAAAGATTTTCTCTTGTTTGGATCCACAATCGATGATCATGGAAGCAGCAGACAAGAAATAAAAAAAGAGCATAGCAATTAAGTAAATCTGCTGCACAAGACTCTTAGAGTAGTGAAAATCAAGGATGTTACTTTGAGGATTAAGTTGTGGCTGACACATCATAGTATTTTCAATTGCTTAATATACATATGAAGGCTAGACATTGAAGAAGGACGATTCTGAATAAGAATAGTGAAAGTACCATGGACTTTTAAAAGGACAAACAAACCTGTCTTATGGCCAGAGTGCTCCCTAGAGATGAGGCTGGCAAGACTTCATCTCACATGTTGCCAAGAGACCCATCTCTGGAGTATGCTTGGAAAGTAGAGGGGCAGCAACGGAGAGTAAGACCCTTAACAAGATGGAATGACATAGTGGCTGCCACAATGAGCTCAAGAATAGGAAAATTGTGGGTAGTGCTTTATTTGTGCATGGGGTCACTGTGGACTGGAACAGACTTTATGGACCCATCAACCGTCCAAAAATGTGATTTAGTATGGAATACATGTGTGTATGTATTTTACCACGAACCTGAACTTGCAATGGCATAGACTTCTACTACACTGAAACTTTAAAGTTAAGTATTGTCATATAGACATGGGGGTGGCCACATCTGATCTTCTCTGACTTCCCTATTGTCACAAGCCAGAGGTCAGACATGCCTCCACTCTCCTTCTGTTCTTTACCAATTCTGATAGCAACTGTTCCTACTATGTTATTCTACTTACATATTTCATATAAATTTATGAAATTATACTCATAATTTAATAATTAATTGCAATGGTCATTCATAACTCCAGATTTGGTTTGTTAGGGACCCCAAGTCAGAATCAGTACACAGTAAGGATAGTCATTGGTTCACAACAGCACCTCTCCTTTGCCAGTAGCCAAGTTGCTCTCTGGACCCAGTTTCTTAGCCATGCGGGCTAGGACGCTAACCTGCTGCTCTGTCTCCCAGTGTCAGTGTCGGTGATGCTCACCTATTGTCCCGTGGTCTCTGTGCCACAGCCTCCGATGCCTCTGTAACTTTAGAGATTCTGAATGTGAGCCACTGGTGGCCTTGCTTCCTGATATTGCCAGGATTTCTCCCCTCCTACATACTCTTGCTGGCTCATCCTTATAGCCAGAGCAGTGACAACTAAAACTGACCAATCCTTTCTATTAGTGTTATACATGCCCTGTTTGCATAATCCCACTCAGTCATCTGGTGGAAGGTAGAGACATGGGTAGAAGAGTCATTTTGAGAAATTTTACTCCAGCACAATAAACAATTACAGAAATAAAATTTAAGGTTTTAACTAGTAAATTCATTGAAAAACTACAATGCTATCTAGTTTAACTTTTTTATAGCATGCTGTTTATTTCGATTAACATCTCATTCTGCATTAGCACTGAAAATTTGCACCCACTAAATAAAATCAGATGTGACATACTGCTCTAAAATTATTTTCCAAAAGCAAACTGAATGAGTTTGAAAAGTATTTTCCATTTAGTAACTTTTTCTGGGGAGACGAGGAAGGCTTCTATTGTGTCCAGTTGATTTATAATATCAATTTGGAATGTCAAAGAACACCCATATTCTCAGTTGTAGACATTATAGTCATATGTGGTAAACTAAGTGAAGAAGGGATCTATGAGGACATAAAATCCAACTCTCACTCTATAAACAGTAAAATGAAACGAAGTATAATCAAACATTTTTACTACTAAAAATATTAAGGTTCCCAAAAACTGTATTTTGGATGTCAGGTAATGGGTTACAGGAAAACTACCATATGTGGCCAATGCAGGTCAACAAATATAAGAAAGAAATTTGATTTGGATCTACATAAACATTTTCCCTTTAAACTAAGGGAATTATCCAGTTCATTCCACCATTTCTTTTTTTTGGGGGGGAGGGGGCATTACTGCCCTCTGGTGGTCGTGGGAGCTACCCAGCCTTGCTCCTGGAGAGCAGCTGCTGGATTTGAACCACCAAGCCCGTGGGCCACAGCCCCGCTCTCAACCACTACACCACCAGGGCTCAGCCCTCATTCCACGTTTTCATACTATCTCAGACATGCAATAAAATCCAAGTGAGGAAAAAAGTTGTAACTTGACAAACTACAGGACGACAGCATTCTTTTAGGGGCCTATGAACATGTGTCTTTATGTATATTAGCCCGCTGTCACCCAGGTAATTCCAACTCATGGCATACCTCTAGTACTGAGTAGGACCGCTCCAGAGGACTTCTGAGGCCAAAATATTTGAGATTGATCTTTTTTATTTAAGAATTACCTTCACCTCTACCCTTTTCTCCTTAAACACCCCCCACCACATACTCACCCCCTGCCCCCAAACCCAGCAACTACCACCAACCCTGTTGTCATCGAGTCATTTTAATTCATAGGTTATAAATCTTAAGGGAAGTAGACTACCACACTTTTCTCTTGTAAAGTGCCTGGTGGGTTTTAATCACACATATTTTTGTTAGCAGCCCAGTGCTTAATCACTTTGCTACTAGAGTGCCATTCCACTAAAACATAATGATTAATTAATACATAAGAATAAACTCGGCTGAAATGTCAACATTAGGCAAAAGCACATTTGCAAGTATTCCCTCTATATATTAGAAAAGTTAGGGCTGAGCCCCGGTGGCGTAGTGGTTGTGCGCGGGGCTGCGGCCCACTGGGATGGAGGTTCAATTCCAGCAGGGGTTCCACAGGAGGAAAGGCTGGGCCTCCTACTCCCACCACCAGAGAGCAGTGATGCCCACCCCCCCCCAAAAAAAAAAAGAAAAAAAGAAAAGTTGTGGTTTAGTGTAAAAAAATCATTAGTCAAACACAAAACCAAGACTCATGTATGGTTGTGTTTCAGAGTTACAAGTGCATCAAGTTACCTTTTAACTATATTACTTATGAATATTGGAAAATATTCTATTTTTATACAACAAAGTTATCAGTCACAAAAAAAGATGATAGTAAGTTTAAGGGTAGTTTTACCTTGATGTATAGGGTTGCTGAGTCAAAATCCACTTGTTAGCAATGATTTTGGGTTATGTGTTATTGAGAATGATTGGAAAAGGTAAATAGTAACACTATCTGATCAGTTTGCTTTGACAATCTAGTCATCAGAAAACTTTGTAGAATAATCTAAATGTTGTGTACTTTTGAAATGAGAATGAAAATGTCCTAAAAACTGTTAAGTTGGCAATCATTAGAAACTGCTTTTATATGTAAGTTGGCAAACTTCAGTGTTGCCAGAAGACAGTGTGAATGGAGAGACCAGAGAATAGTGACATTTCATTTAACTATTTGGAAATCCATTATAGGGAACATCACTATACTTTAATAATCTTATTTTAATAGCTCAGCAATTCATTAAATGTACTTTGCTATTTCTTCATAAGATGACTTCTAAAAGACTTAATGTCTTTTCTATAATCTAAAATGGTAAAGTACATTGATTTTTATTTTTTTATTCTTTTAGGCATCACTGCCCTGGTGGTGGGTAGGAGGCCCAGCCTTTGCTCCTGGGAGCCGGAATCGAACCTCCATCCCAGTGGGCCGCAGTCCCGCGCACAACCACTACGCCACCAGGGCTCAGCCCAAGTACATTGATTTTTGAAACTTAAACTAAGCTTATATAGAGAAATCAGTGCAATTCACCACAGAACTTGATATTATCTTTTCAATATATTATCAAGAATTTTAATACCCCTAGTCACTATGCACCTCAGAAGAACAAAGAACATTCTTTGTGAACTGTGATCCCAACTGGTCTTGATACCTTGAGAACCTAAGCCCACAAGTCCAGGGACTTACTCATTTAAACTATCTGGCTGTTTTAATCCAAACTTCATTTAAGCTATTACAGTTTTCCTTTATTTGGCTGTGTTGGATACCAAGATGATACTGACTTCAAAAATAGGAAATATACCTTCTTCAAAATACTAGGTGTTATGAACTCTCCTAGCTTTTATCTCAAAAATAAAACAAAACAAGAACCCCAAACCAACTCACTGCCATTGAGCCAATGCTGACTCATAGTGAGTTTCCCAGACTATACTTGCTGATGGGAGTAGAAAGCCCAGCCTCTCTCCTGGTGGAGCAGCATGCTGTGGTAGTTTCGAACTGCCAACTATGCAGATAGTCGCAGCCCAACGTAGAACCACATGACCAGGGCTGCTTTTGTTTATATGGGAATGTCTTCATATGACCCTCATTCTAAAAGATGGTTTTGCTAAACACCGTATTCTTTGTTGATAATTATTTTATGATAAGCACTATAACTGCCATTTCATTGCAATTTGTCTGCAGTGTTTGAGGCAAAAATGACACTTAATCTTGTTTAATCCTTCGTATATACTTTGCTTTTCTCTTGTTGCTTTCAGGATGTCTTCAGCTTTTGAGAGATTCAATATAATGGATCTTGGTGTGAACCTCTTTCAGTTTATCTTACTTGAAGTTTGTTAGATTCATATCCATTATCAGATTGAAAATTTTACCATTATCTTTTTATATATCCTTTCTGACCCATTATCTCCTCTCTTGATATTCTCATGATGTTTATGCTTATTTGATGACATACTACATTTCCATTATCCAGAACTATGCATAAGCTTGAGCAAATTTTGTTCCTAGCTTCCAGGATTTAGATTACTTTATAATCTGTCAGTTTTTCTCTTTAGTTATAGTCTGTTTACTTACAGCTTTTTGTCCCTAAACCATCTTCCTGATTTTCTTTAGTACTTTTTTCTAGTTCCTTGAGTTTGTTGATATATTTTCCAATAAGTTAATTTATGATTTCTCTCCCTTTGTCAAGTTGTTTAATGACATGTTATTTTCAGTTTCTCTAAGTGCTTGGTTGATCTTTTGGTGTTGCATCTGGGACATTTGAATTTTATAAGGTGTTAACTTTCTCATTTCTCACAAATACACAGTGCTTTCAGCAGTGCTAATTCCTGCAAGAAACTCTGAAGGCAGGAACAACCTTCAGACTTGGCTTACTGTTCTTTCCCTTATCTCTGGTCCAGACCGGCCTCAGTTTCTATATTTCAGCAGCTCCCAAATGGATCAGAACATACGCACTAAACAATATAACTTTAGAAAGAGCACAGCTTTAAATCTTAATATGCAACATGAGCAATCCAATAGCAAAATCTGTCCTATTCATCACGACCACCACCACCCGCACCCCCAACCCAGAAATTGGAGCTTCTCCAGTGCATAGAATTCTGTATTGGCTGGGGGAGTGGGTTTATCTGGGTCCTATTGCAGTCATCCATCTGTAGTACCAAGTAGGGGAGGAGCAGAAGTACCCTAGGTAGTCAGCCACAGATTTATGTTCTATTTATTTTGGAGCTTGTGGTTGGAGCCTTTTCCAGTGATCATGTAAGCTATGAGATGGCTGAGTGTGAAGAGGCTATAGATAAAGTGTATGGAGTAAAAGTCTTAGAGAAAAGACATTGAAATTTTTATTTGTTGATGGGGCCCCTCTCAAAAGGAGAAGAAACACCTGCAGATATCTAATGACTCTACTGGCATTAAAAGTTTTCTGGGGCTGAGCCCCGGTGACGTAAGTGGTTAAGTAGGGGACTACGGCCGGCGGGCTTGGCAGTTCAAATCCAGCGGCGGCTCTCAGGAGCAGCACTGGGTAGCGCCCATGACCACCAGAGGCAGTGAGACCCACAGGGGAAAAAAAAAAAAGAAGCCTGGAGTCAGCTTCACCTTTGGAACATTTAATATTAATTATCAATTGACTTCTACACATTCAAATAGATTCTAAAATGTTTACCGCATCATTTTTTAATCTTCAAAATATTTATGATAATTGCTATGATGTCTTACATTTTTGTTAGTCTATTATCCCTTCTTACCATATGTGTATTTTCAATTTTATATTCCATTCCCAAGTTGAGTTATGGTTGTGCAGTATCCAACTTGCATAGCCTCCCTCCTGTACCAACTAGAAAACCCTGTTGCTATCTAATGGATTGTAACTCACATTGACCCTATAGTACAGAGAAGTAATGTCCCTTAGGATGTCTAAACATTTAATCTTTCAACTTATGACTGGCAACTAAATATGCAAACAATGAGCCACCAGAGCTCCATATACAGCTTCCCATGAAAGTCCCATGAAATACTTAATTCTCTTAAAAATACTTTTACCTTTATTATCCTACCCTAGAATTTGTGGATCTGAGTTATCCTCACATTTAAAACTATGATAAATTAATAAATTAGTATAGTAACTTAATAGCTGAAAGTATAACGGAACACTATACATACAAAACTAGAATTTGCGGGGCCTGTCTCAATCCCATCTGGACCATCTGCTCCCTCCAGAAGAATGCATTTCAGAGGACAGCACTAGAGGTATGGCTCAGGGAGAGGGGCATGTCTGAGAGAACACACAGGAGAAACAAAGAAGGATGGAGATTGAGGGAACACATCCTGGCCCACCAAGCCCCAAGGACGATATTCCTGCTCAGAGCAGGCAATGCAGGACCACAGGGCGGGCCCCATCACTAGACACGACATCCCTCACTGAACCATAGCGCTATGGGGACAACAATGGAATTTTGCCCAATCTGACCCCATCACACTGGGGCAAAACAGCAAGGTCATGTAATAGAGCAGCAAAGGGAGCAAAGCAATGCAGTCCCCAGGGAATACCAAGAATAGACTTTGGGGACAGAGTGTGATACCCCATCATGTGGTAAAGATGACGGTACCTGGCTATCCAAAGATAAAGCATCTGGGGTCTTAAAGGGTTGAAGATAAACTAGCAGCCATCTAGTTGAGAAGCAACAAAGCCCCCATGAAAGAAACACACCAGCCTGTGTGAACATGAAGTGTCAATGGGATAAGGTATCAGGCACCTAAGACCCAGAACAATGTGAAGGGGTTTGGGGGAGGACAAGGAGTAAAGATTCCAAAGCCCATTTGGAGACAATTGGACATCCCTCACAGAAGGGTCACAAAGGAGAGAGGAGCCAGTCAGGGTGCAGTACAGCACCAATGAAACACACAACTTTCCTCTAGTTCTTTAATGCTTCCTCCCCACCATCATGACCTTAATTCTACCTCACAAATTGGATTAGACCAGTACATGCATACTGGTAAGAGCCAAAACACAGGGAAGCCAGAATAGATAAACCCCTCAGGGACAACAATGAGAAAAGACATACCAGGAGGATAAGTGGGAAAGGTGGAAGGAGAAAAAGGGAATTGATCACAAGATCCATCTATAACCCCCTCCTAGGGGGACGACCAACAGAAAAGTGGATGAAGGATTACAAGATGATATAAAATATGAAACTAATTAACTATACCTTATCAAGGGTTTATGAGGGAGGGTAAAAAATGAGTTGATACCATGGACTTAGCTAAAAAGAGAATGCTTTGAAAATAATAATGATGATATATGAACAAATACGCTTGACACAATGGATGAATGTATGGATTGTGATGTGATGTACGAGTCCCCAGTAAAATGATTTTTTTTGGGGGGGGGGGGCATCACTGCTCTCCGGTGGTGGGAGTAGGAGGCCCAGCCCCACTGCTGGAATTGAACCTCCGTCCCAGTGGGCCGCAGTCCCGCGCACAACCACTATGCCACCAGGTCTCAGCCCAGTAAAATGATTTTTAAAAAGTATTTAAATAAATAAATAATTAATTAAAAAGTATTTAATTAAA
The DNA here is from genome assembly GCA_004026705.1 of Nesogale talazaci. NCBI lineage: Eukaryota > Metazoa > Chordata > Mammalia > Afrosoricida > Tenrecidae > Nesogale > Nesogale talazaci. The sequence goes on along the minus strand of PVJH01002091.1, from coordinate 62,768 downwards.
TAAATAAATAAAATGCAATCTGTCAAATGAAATTTCCTGAATGAGTGCCCAAGATAATCCCAGGAACAAATCCTAAAACCTCGATACCAAGAAAAAAGTCTGTGTGTCTTCAGAAAAGCTGAATTATATGAAGATGAAGCATCAGGATTGGAAGAGGTCTTATTAACAACATGTGATACAGAGAAGACAAGCCTGCTTGCTTAAAGAAATGAGGACTTGATGAAGATCAAGGATTGCCGCATTCAGGATGGGTTACAACTCATTATAAAAAACAAAAATCCTCTCGACAGGACCAATAGAAAACATCACAAAAGTCAAAGAAAAGATTGAGGATTTCATCTTGCTTGGATCCACAATCAGTTCTCCTGGCAGCATCAGTCAAGAGATCAAAGATGAATTGCACCGGGTGAAATCTGCTGCATAAGACCTTGGTAAAGTGCTGAAAAGCAAGGACGTTATTTTGAGAACTAAGGTAAACCTGACTCAAGCCATGGTATTTTCAATGGACTCATATGCAAGTGAAAGTTGGACATTGAATAAGGAAGACCAAAGAAGAAACAATGCATTTGAATTATAGTGCAGATGATTAATACTGAAAGTATCACTGACTGCCAAAAGAACAAACAAATCTGTCTTGGAAAAGTACATCTAGAAAGTGCCATGGCATAGATGGGAGCTGGAAGCGCAGGGAACTCAAAGTGGATGAACCCCTCAGGGTCATTGGGAGTGGAGTTGCCGGACGGGTGGAGGGAGTGTGGGGTGGAGAGAGGAAGCCAGCTGTGGGGATCTTCAGACTGTCTCCTATCTGGAGGACGGAGGTTGGGAGGAGTGGGCAGGGGGAGATGTCGGGCAGTGTAATATATGACAAAACAATGATTGCAGAGTAATTAGTACTGGGGAGAAGGGGGGAAGGGTGGGAGGGCTCATATCCAGGGCCCAAGTGGAAAGGCAGATGTTGCGAGAATGTTGACGAGGGCAGGCAAGTGGGGGTGCTTGGCACAGTATATGTAACTATGTATTTAACTGTGTATGCTGAAAAGCAATGTATGTGCCCCCAATAAAATGATTTTTTTTTAAAAGTGCCATGGAAATAAGGATGGCAAGACATCTTCTCACATGCTTTGGTCATGTTATCAGGAAAGATTATCTCTGGAAAATGATATCATGCTTGGTACATCAGAGGAGCAGAAAAAAAAGAGAAAGCCCTTCAATCAAATGGATTGACACATGGCTACAAAAATGGGCTCACCCGCAGTAACTATAATGATGGCGCAGGACTGGGCAATGTTTCATTCTAGTCTACATAGGGTCAACTATGAGTTGGAATTGACCTGACCGCCCCCAACATTCTTCATATAGTTCAGCTTCTCGTATTATATGGTCAACATATAGACTGAATAAGTATGATGAAAGGCTATACCTCTAATGCAACCTTCCTGATTTTAAAATGATTTAGTTCCCTGTAGTTCCCTGTTTGCAATCTGAAATAACTTCTCGTGGTCTGTATACAGGTTCTACATAAAAAGTGCTCTGGAATTCCTAGTCTTTCCAATGTTATCCATAACTTGTGCTCCATACAGTTGAACATCTGTGATCAAATTCTTTAGTTTCTGCATCACTAGCATTAGCGATTAGTGGATAAATTTAAATAAAGTTGTAGTCACTGGATTTTCTTGTATGTGGATGGATATCACCCTATCACAGACAGCATTGTACTTCAAGATAAATCTTTCCACGTCATCTTTTGACGAGGACTACAGTGCTGTTCCTCTCGAATCTATCATTCTCAGCACAGTCAACCGTATAACTGAGTAATTCAAACTGGCCAGTTAAAGCCCATTTCAGATAACATCTACTATGTCAATCTTCATGCATTTTATTTCATGTTTGATGGTTTGCAATTTTCTAGATTTACACTTCATAATAAGTTCCAATTATGAGTAGATATTTTCAGCTGTTTTTACTCATTTTGAGATGTGCCCCATCAGCAAATGAAAATCTCAATCGCTTTCCTGCTGAAGACTTTATGTCATTATAGTCAACTCTGCTTTCAGAGAGCATCTGTTCCTTACTCCAATCTGAGGGATTCATCTTCTGGCACTATCTCTGACAATGTCCTGCTATCCTTAGACTTTTCACTGATTAATTCCTCCAAAATGGACAGCCCATTCATTCTTTGTAGTCTGTTCTTAGTCTAGAAGTTTTGCTGAAACCTGTTCACTTTGGGGGAACTTACTAATATTTGATATAGCAGTGATATAGCTTCCAGCATCACAGCAGCACAAAGTTGCCACAGTAAAACATACTAATAGACAAATGAGAAGTAAAGTCTACAGTATTACAATTGGAAGAAGGCTCATTAACTACCTGCAGTGTACTAATAATGACAGGGTCTTGCTTGCTTATACAGCATTCAATATAAAGTTCAACATAAAATAAAAATTCTCAAAACTGGGCCAATGATGAACATTACTATAAAAAGAGAAAAGATAGAAGTTATTAAGGATTTCATTTTACTTGAATGTACAATCCTTACTCATGGAAGAAGTTAAGAAATCAAATGACATGTTGCACTGGGCATATCTGCTCCAAGTGTTAAAAAGCAAACATATCACTTTGAAGACTGTGGTGTACTTGATCCAAACAAAGATATTTTCATATTTTCAATCAATTCATATGTATGTGAATGCTGGTCAATAAACAATAAAAAAACCCCAAACCTACTGCCATCAAATCTTCTCTAACTCATTACAACTGGGTATACTTTCTAAGACTAGAAGCAGATGGTCTCATCTATTTCTGATGCACTATCTAGTGAGTGTGAACTAACTTGTTTGTTAGCAGACCAATGCTTAACCCACAGCACACTATGACTCTTTGGACAATGAATAAAAAGTTCTGAAGAATTGCTAGGTGTCTGGAATCGATGGAAAGGAGGGTGTGGGAGGCCTGGTAGGGATTAAGCGAGGACAATGTAACTAACTGTGAGGAAGCACTGAAATGCCAATGAAGGTGGAGCATGATGGTGGGACAGGAGGGAGATGGAAGGAAATAGAGGAAAGAGCTAAAAAGGCAAAGGGAATTTGCAGAAATCTAAACATAGGCATGTCAATACATAAATATAATTATCTATTATAAGGAGGGAATAAATTTAAGAACACATTTATAGATTAAGTACTGGGGTAGCAAGTGGACCTTGGGCCTTCACCCAGGTGCTCCCTCAATGCAAGAACACTTTGTTCTATGAATCTGGTATTCCACGATGCTCATAGGCCCAACACGATCACTGAAGTAAAATGGGTACATAAGCAAATGTGGTGAAGAAAGCTGGTGGTGCCCAGCTATCAAAGAGGATATTGTCTGGGGTCTTAAAAGCCTGAAGATAAACAAAAGACCATTTACCTAAGAAGTAGCCACGCCCACACAGAAGAAGCACAACAGCCAACGTGGCCACAAGGTGTTGAAAGGATGAGGTAACAAGCATCAAACAGGGGAAAAAAACCACTGTGTGCGTACCTCCCCAAGGCGCCCACTAAGGACATGTGGGAGCATGAGCAACAGTGGTGAAGAAAGCAGATGGTGCCCAGCTATCAAAAGATACAGCACCTGAGGTTTTAAAGGCTTGAGCGTAAACAAGCAGCCATCTAGCTCAGGAGCAACAAAGTCCACCATAAAGAAGCTCACTTGCCTATGTGATCATGAGGTGCTGAAACAATCAGGTGTCAAGCATCAAAGAACAAAAATCAAAATCAATGGATCAATTGACTCCTGATACGATCACTGAAGACAAATGGAATGGAAGCAATCAGAGTGGAAGAAACGGATGGTGCCCAGATACGAAATTTTTAAGTGTCTGGAGTCTCAAAGACTTGAAGATAAACAAGTCACTGTTCAGCACAGAAGCAGCAAAGCCCACATGGAAGAAGCACACCAGCCTGTGTGATCAAGAGGGGCCGAAGGGAGCAGGTATTGACCATCAAAGAACAAGAATCACATTATTACAAAAGAGGGGGAGAGCAGGGTGGGGACCTAAGGCCCACTGGTGGATAATTGGTCACCTCCTTACAGGGGAGTCACGGGAAGGAGACAGACCAGTTAAAGTGCAGCGAAGCAGTGATGAAGCACACAACTTTCCTCTAGTTCCTGAAGGGTTTCTCCCCCAACTATCATGGTCCCAACTCTACATTACAAATCCAGCTGGACTAGAGAAGGTACACTAGTAGAGAGGGGAGCTGGAGATATGGGGAACCCAGGACAGATGAGCCCCTTGGGACCAGTGGTGAGATTGGAGCTATTGGATGGGTGGAGAGAAGACGGGGTAGAGAGACGGTAACAATTGCAAGGATATACACATAACCTCCTATCTGGAGGACAGACATCAAAGGAGGAGGCTGGGGGAGAGGTTGAGCAGTGTAAGATATGACACAACAACAATAATTTATAAAGTATTGAGGGTTGGTGGGGAAGGGAGAGGAGGGGAAAGGATGGGAAGCTGTTATCAAGGGCTCAAGTGGAAAATTGGATATTTGGAGAATGATAACAGCAGCAGACAAGTGAAAGTGCTTGTCACAGTATATGTATTTATTGTGAAAAACGATGTATGAGACCCCAATAAGGGCTGAGCCCCAGTGGTGTAGTGGTTGTGCGCGGGACTGCGGCCCACTGGGATGGAGGTTCGATTCCGGCTCCCAGGAGCAAAGGCTGGGCCTCCTACCCACCACCAGGGCAGTGATGCCTAAAAAAAAAAAAAAGAGACCCCAATAAAATGATTTTTAATAAAAAAGTTCCTAAATGCTGTAGAGTTAGTTCCAAGCAATAGCAGCCCTATATACAGCAGAACACAGCACTGCCCATCATGTACCATTCCTCACAATCATTGCTATGTTTGAGTCTACTGTGGCAGCCCATTGCTACTGTTGAGGGTTTTCATGTTTTTGGCTGACCTTCTACTTTACTAAGCCTGATGTTCTTCTCCAAAGACTGGTCTGTTCTGATAGCATGTCTTAAGTGTGTAAGAGAGTCTCACAATCCTTGCTTCTACACATTCTGAGAATTATCTTCAAGATAATTTTTTTTAAATTACCTTCAGGGCAAATTTTTGTGTATGAATAATATTGTTCAATTATTTCCACATTTTATTGGATCACCTGTCTTTAGAATGGGCACAAATATGGCTCTCTTTCAAACAGGTAACTATCTTCCAAATTTCTTGGCAAAGAAGAGTGAGTACTGTTAGCACTGTTTTAGTTTGTTGAAATATTTCAATTAGTGTTCCACCAATTCCTAGGATCCTTCCTTTTGGCCACTACTTCCATTGTAGCTGAACTTCCTTCACTACTTTTGGTTCTGGATCTTACGTTCCCTCCTGAAATGGCTGAACATCAACCAATTCTTTTTTTAACAGTGATTCTTTATCTTTCTTTCATATTCTGCTGATATCAATATTTTGGCAGTAGAAATATTTCAATAATGCAACTCAAGGATTGCATTTTCTTGTTCTTTTATCGAAAAATGTCTTTTCTACTTGAGAAATGTCAAGCACGTTTTGTTTATACCATGGGTTTACAGACGTCATCTTTATTTATGGCCCAGTCATTTCCTTCCTGTTACTGGAGGCTTCAGTACTTAGCTCACAGTATATTTGCCCCACCCCGACCCCCTGCATTTTCCGACATCATCTTGAACCATTTCAGCAACCATATGGACAACCTATCTAACCACCTTGAATGGTACAATAAACTCTTTGGATACCTAATTACTTAAAGCATGTAGTTATGTAATAATTTTCTAATGGATACTTAATATATACTTGATGACAGAGAAAAGGAATTACCAAAGATACTTACCAAAATAAAATACTGTCAACATTTGAAAAAAAGATAGGTGAATCTATAAAATAATTCACACATTCATAAAGGCAAATTTATATAAATGATGTACTAAGAAAAAACCCAAATCCTTGCTATTGAGTCAATTCCAATTCTTAACGACCATATAGGACAGAGTAGGTCTGCCTCTTAAGGTTTCCAGAGATGTAATCTTTATGGGCGCAGTCTACTACATCTTTATTCCATGGAACGGATGGTGAGTTCCAGCTGCAGACAGATGCTTGAATCACATTACCAGAGCCCTTTAGATGTTGAGTAGGATATGATTTCACTATTAGCCTAAATGCTGTATTGAACATTTAGTTGTTGGCCATCTTGATGTCTGACAGTTCACAGCCCATGACCAGCTTGATACCTGATTGTTCACAGCCCTAAAAAATATAGAAAGCACTTTTTAAAAATCAAGTTGTTAAAAATTAAGTTCGATACTATGAAAACAAAAGGTACATTTAAAACAATTACAAGTTTAACATGAACAATTCAATAAATATCATTAAGAAAAAATCATTGTAGAAAATAATAGCTAAGAATAAAAGATATATTTGATGAACAGTTAAAACTTTGTCAGTCGTTCCCTGCTTCTGATGAATGCTGGATGTGAGCTGGTTCTTAACATTTTCTGTTTTGTTTTGTTTTGTTTTTTTGGTTCATTTTTGAGTGTATCTTGGAGGTGTTATGTCATTGGAGGTTTGAAGTTGTGTTATATGTTTTTTGTGTTTCAGTAATGAAACCCTGGATTGATGAATAAGCAGAATAAGAGTTTTGGGGTGGGGGAACCCAGTGGTAGCAGGGGAAGTAAAAGGGAAATGATATCAAGGAGTCCAGGAAAAACAACGTTTGAAAACTGATTGTGATAGCAATTATACAATTGTGCTTGATGTTATTGCATTATGGAATAATATATTAGCTCCCAATTAATAATTTTTAAATGGCTACAATAATTTAAAGTCAAATTGATATGAAGATGTCTGATGTTCAGAGATGATATATTGAGCTTCAGAAATAAATGAATGCAAAAATAAACATTACATAAAGCACTAGAAGGAATGTCATCCTAACAATTGTATCATTAGATATTTTCTTTTCTTTTTTTTGGGGGGGGGGGCATCACTGCCCTCTGGAGGGAGTAGGAGACCAGCCTTGCTCCTAGAGAGCTGCTGCTAGATTTGAACTGCCAACCCAGCGGGCCACAGTCCCGCACACAATCACTATGCTACCAAGGCTCAGCCCTCATTAGATATTTTATTATGTGGAAAGAATCTGCAGATATTACTTTTGCTGCAAGCTCAATCTGATGACGACAGCATTCATTTTACTCAGTTATTTTTAAAACTTAAAAATCTACTCCCATGAATAGAATTGGTATTAGCTACATTACAGGGTTAAATGTTGCAGTCTTAGGAAATGATTGACACCAAAATGTGTCATAAACATTTATGAGAGATTGGGGAGAAAACATATATATATATATATATATATGTGTGTGTGTGTGTGTGTGTGTATAGATATATAATAGATTTTAAACTTATAAACAAAAAACAGAACCTTACTCATAATATGAGCCCTGGTGACTACAAGGTCAGCGACTTGAACTTAGCAGCTCCTGTGCATGAGAAAAAAAGTAAAAGTAACAGTTCAACTCTATCCAATAAGGCTGTCATGGTCAAAATTGACTTGGGAGATGTAGGTATTCAAAATTTAACTTAACTCTTCTGAGTCATTAATTTTTTGCATTTAATTAATGCCCTTTTTAATGTTTTCCTCAGAATTAACCCCCTTACAAGCATAATCTCATGCTAATCTTTTTCTCTAATTTCTCTCCTTCTCTTCCCCCATACACAGGTGACTGTGAATCTCATTTAGTCTGATAGATTAAATGAAACCAAATTCATGGTCACTGATGCAATTATGACTCATGGCCACTCTACTGAATTTGTCTCAATAGGTCTATCTAGTCTAGAATCCATGTGCGTGAGGACAGATAGTATGCTATTTGTCCTTTATGTTGATGCATTTCACTTTTATATGATGTTCTCAAGGATTATCCATGTATGATTTGAAACAGAATTTCATTTCTTTATAGACCAAAAATACTCCATTCTATGGATATATCACATCTTGTTTATCCATTAATCTGCTAACTAGGGCTGAGCTTCCGGTGGCCTAAGTGGTTGAGTGTGGGACTGCGGCCCGCGGGCTTGGCAGCGGCTCTCAGGAGCAGTGCTGGGTAGCTCCCATGACTACCAGACGGAGTGATGCCCCCCCCCCCCAAAAAAAAAAGAAAAGAAAATCTGCTAACTGAATAGAAGTTGTTTCCAAAATTATAAACAAATTTTAAACCAGGCATTATCAACACCGACTTTTTTTGCTTTTACTGTAATCTTCTAGCTAATTGCTTATAATCTGCCTGGAAAGGTGGGGCGGGGAGTGGCATTTGTGTCACAGTGCTTTAAATATATGATGATAGACTTTTATTAAAGAACCTTACTCAGAATACGTTATTCTTAATAGATATTTGATATATAAGTGGCATACAAAGACCATATCTACCTTTGTCTAACTTCCCCATGGCCAGGTGGCAGTTCTTCCCACAGCACTCCTGCTGTGAGTTCTAGAATTCATTGCAATGGCCATACAGAATGCACAGATAAAACTCACAATTATGGAGGCTTATTAGGAAAGTTAACTGTTTACCACCAATCAGGATCAGTAAACAGTAAGGTTACAATCATTGTTCCAAAGCAGCACCTCCTTTCAGCCAGCAGCTCAACCTGACACTATTAAGTAGTGCCCTGGCTCTTGTGGGCAAAGAAGTCAGCCCACTGCTCTGGCTAACATCCTCTACATTACCAAAGAACTCAACTGTGGTTAATGCCAGCAGCAAACATGTTCAATGAGGTAGAGCTGCCCTTGTGGGTTTCTGAAGCTGTGACTCTTAATAGAAAGCCTCACCTTTCTCTTGTGTAGTGGCTAGTGGTTTTTAACAGCTGACTTTGCAATTAGCAGCCCTAGGTGTGATACACTATGCAACCAGGACTCTTCATTAGAGTCAGAGTCAAATTCATTAGCACCAGGAAGTAGAAATCAGACATCGTCTACTCTCCAACCTTCTTTACCATTCTGTTTTCTCCTGCATTCAATAATTACAAAGAACTCATAGACCATACTTACAATTACGGCATTTATTAAGAAAATTAATAGGCTACAGTTCCAGTCAGGATAATTCTTCTCAGCCAAGTTTACAAGCACACCGCTCTCTGGTCTCAGCTACACAGCCCCTCAGCCCCAGCCCAGCTCAGGTCATGTTACAAAGTTCTCAAAGATCATGAAACTCACTCTAAGCCTGGGGTCTACCTCCATGGGTATGCTTCTTCAAACAAATGATTGGAAGCAACTTATTCCTCAAGCAATTTGGGGGTTTCATGTAACCAAAACCAAACCAAACCAAACTAAACTCACTGCCATTGAGTTGATTCTGATTCATTAGTGATCCTAGTCACTAAGGTAGATATGTCCCTGTGCGTTTCTAAGACTGTAACTCTTTTGCGGCATTATAAAGTCTTATCATTCAGCTATGAAGGAGCTTGTAGTTTCATACTGCTGACCTTGTGATCAGCAACCCAATGCATAATCACTATGCCACCAAAGTTCCTTTTTTTGTTGTTGTTTAATCACTGTATTGAGGCTCTTACAGTTGCTAACACAATCTATACATACATGCATTCTGTCAAGGACATTTGTACACATTACCATAATCATTTTCAAAATATTTTCTACTTGAGCCCTTGTTATCAGCTCATCCCCGAGCCCCCATGAACCCTTATTTATACTGACTGCTATCTTGCCTCATCCACATTTGTTGTTTGTCCCCCTGGGAGGGAGTTATATGTGAATCAATGTGATCAGTTCCACCCCCTCCCCCCACCTTCTCCTTACCATTCCTGTAATCGCTACTCTCATGATTGGTCCTAAAGGGTCTGTCTTCCCTGGATTCCCTATGTTGCAAGCTCTTTTTTTTTTTTAATTAAAAATCATTTTATTAGGGGCTCATACATCATTTTTCCAATACATAAATAAACATACTGTGACAAGAACCCTCGCACGTCCGCTGCCATCATCATTCTCCAAACATCCGCCCTTTCCCCCAGTCCCTTGTGTTGGTTCCTCCAACCCCTCCCGTTCCCCTGCTCTCCCTCCCCCATCAACCCTCAATACTTTATAAATTATTATTATTCTGTCGTATCTTACCCTGCCCAACACCTCCCTCAGCCCACTCCTCCATGCCCATCCTCCAGACAGGTCATATGTAGATACTTGCAGTTGGTTCCGTCTCTACCCCACCTTCTCTCCACCCATCCATAGTTCCAATGTAATCACCGGCCCGCAGGGGCTCATCCATCCTGATTTCCCCATATCTCCAGCCCCCCTCTCCACTAGTGTACTTTCTCCAGTCCCTCCGGATGCGCAAGATAGAGTTGAGATCGTGATGGTTGGGGGGTTGTTGCTAGCTCTTATCTGTATCAGTGTACACGCTCTCGTCTAGCTGAATTTGTAAAAGAGAACTGGGGTCATTATAGTGGGGTTGGGAGGGAAGGAGGAAGCATTAAAGACCAGAGGAAAACTGTATGTTTCGTCCTTGCTATACTGCACCCTGACTGAATCCTCTCTTCCTTGTGACCCTTCTATGAGGGGAAGTCCAATTGTCTACAGATGGGCTTTGGTTCTCCAATCCGCCCTCCCCCTCATTCACATTGATAGCACTTTTTATTCTGGGTCTTTGATACCCGATCTCTGATCCCATGGACACCTCACCATCACACAGGCTGGTGTCCCTTTTCCATGTGGGCTTTGTAGCTTCTCAGCTAGTCACTTGTTTGTCTTCAAGCCTTTAACACCCTAGACACTGAATCTTTTGATAGATGGGCACCATACACTCTCTTCACCACATTTGCTTATGCATCCATTTTGTCTTCAGCAATCTTTTCGGGAAGGTAAGCATCATGGAATGTCAGGTTATTAGAACCAAGTATTCTTGCACTGAGGGAGCACTTGAGTAGAGGCCCAATGTCCATCTGCTGCTTTAATACCTAACCTATAAATATATGTATGTAGATCTATTTCCTTAGCATATATATGTGTGTATATATATATATATATATATATATAAACACACACACACACACACACATGCCTGTAATTCTATAAATGTCCTTTGCCTCCTGGTTCTTTCCTCTATTTCCTTTTACTTTCCTCCTGTCCCACTATCATGTTCAGCCTTCATTTGGGTTTCAATAATTTCTCTTGGCTACATTGTACTTGATCCCAAACCCCACCAGGCATCCTATGCCCTCCTCACCATCAATTTTAGATCACTTTCCCCCTTGTCCCTAGATTGTTGGCAGCTCTCTTTCTTTTCCCCACCTCTCCTATCCTGTATGCCCCCCACCTCAGAACCACAGGTCCCGTTGTTTTCTTCTTTGGATTGTTTATTCCACCTACTTATCTAGAGAGAGATACAAAAACAGTAATAAGCAAAACTAAACAAAGCAAAACAACAAAACCAACAACAAAGTTCCATCTGGATTTAATGTGATATATTTTAAAAGGCATTGCCAATCTATAATTGTAAGGAACAAGAGGAGTAAGTTAATCATTCTTAAACTTTACATTTCCTGAATGTTGTACAAACTATCTTTATAATCCATAGTGCAACATTGTTGGTGTAGAGTTTTGGAGATTGATAATGGTTCCAAGAGTTTCTGCAGAAATATAGGGAAAAACCTATTCATATGTACAGGGCTGCTGTTTAAGTTGGCAAACAGGTTTTTTGTGTGTATGGTAAGAAGAATAGCACCTTCTCTACCCTAAAGAGGTTCATACCCTAATCACCAAAATCTGCACAGTTAAGTTACAGAACTCACTGTCATCATGTCAATTTCAATCCATAGTGACCTTATACAGGCTTTCTAAGACAATAAGTCTTTATAGGAGCAAACTCATGAACAGATAAGATACATATATATATATAAAATCATTTTCTAAAGGACTTTATGAGATTATCAATACCTATTTTTTTGTTTTTTTGGTATCCTTTGTGTACCATAAAGAATATTCACAGTAATTTAAATGTCTATAAAAGTTTTTCCTTAATTAAAATTAACCTGCAAAACTGACTATTCTTATATAAATTTTAACAAACCACTTTTCACAGCTCACAACCATGTAGCTTTAACTTTCAAGATTAATCCGATATATTCTCTAATAGGCCTAATTTTCTTAAACATTGTGGGTATTAAAAATTGGCTATCAAGCACCAGAGAACAAGAATCACATCACCAGGAATGAGGGTGGTGTGCAGGGTGGGGACCCAAGGCCCATCTGTGGTCAATTAGACACCCCCTTGCAGACAGGTCATGCGAAGGAGCCGGGCCAGACAGGTTGCAGAGAAGTAACGATGAAACATACAACTTTACAGTCATTCTGGAAGACTTCCTCCCCCCAACTACCATGGTCCCAATTCTGCCTTACAAATCCAGCTGGATTGGAGGAGGTACACTGTTACAGATAAGCACTGGTAACACAAGGAACCCAGGACAGATGAAGCCCTCAGCAGCAGTAGTGAGAGTGGAAATACCGGAAGGGTGAAGGTAGAGAGAGGGAGCTGATTACAAGGATCTACACATAACTTATCTGGAGAACAGACAGCGGAGGAGTGGGCGAGGGGAGACATCGGGCAGTGTAAGCTATGACGAAATAATAATTTATAAAATATCATGGGTTAGTGAGGGAGGGGAAAAGGTGAAAAGCTGATGTGAAGGACTCAAGTGGAGGAAAAGCAGATATTTGGAGAATGATGACAGCAGCGGGCATGCGAAGGTGCTGAGCACAGTATATGTATGTATGGATTGTGATAAGCAATGTATGAGTCCCCAATAAAATGACTTTAAAAACATAAAAATTGGCAAAATATGCACAGTTCATGTGTAAAATAGTAACACTACAGATTTGATTCTTGGGCTGCGAGCTGAAAGGCTGATGTTTCAAATGCACCAGCTACTTCACTGCTGGGTTAGGCTTTGGGTTGCTAATCACCTGGCCAGCAGTTCAAACCCACAGGCCACATACGGGAGAAAGATGAGGCTGATTGGTTCTATAACTATTCCAGAGGGAAGGAGCATTAGAGCTGATTGTGATGATGTATATACAACTCTTTTAACTATGGAAGTGTATGGTATGTGAATATTATACAAAAAAAGAAAAACCAGACTTGACCTATGGTTACCATGCGTGAAGGAGGAAAAGGTTTTGCTACGGGGGTATTTTAGTGGAACAACTTGGAGACAGATAACAGTAATGGTTGTGCAACAGAGTATAATCAATGGCACTGAAGTATATATATAGAAGTTGTTGAATTGGTGAATATTTTGTTATTTTTGCCAAAATTTAAATAGAAAATGTTCTAAAATTGACTGTTTTAAAGACTGTATAATTCTTCTTGATATGGTTGAACTGTTCAATTGTATCATACGTGGATGAAGTGACAATAAAACTTTAATAAAAAAAAGATTTCTAGTCTTGGAATCCCTAAATAAGGTCACTATGAGCAAAATGTAACCAATGGCTCTATGTTTTTTTGGTTTTATTGTTTTATATATATATATATATAGAGAGAGAGAGAGAGAGAGAGAGAGCTATCTTTTTTCTTCACATAGATATTTCTTTATATACTGAGGATATTAATCCATTGTCTATTTTGCATGGTGCTCTTGTTTCCACTGTGAATGGTGCTAGGATGCTGACTGGAGGTGCTGGTTCGAACCAAACAGACACTCCTAAAGAGGATGATGAGGCATTTATTTCTGTAAAGATGTCTGCACTAGAAATCCTATGGGACAGTTTTACTCGGGCTTATTTGGCCACTTGGAGTCTGAATTAATTTGATGGCAGTGTGTATGGTTTTGGCTTCCTTTGTTTAAGCCCGCCAGCCAATCCTGTAACAATTTACAGCTCACAGGATTGCTATGAGTCAGAATCAACTCGATAGCTGTGGGTTGTTGTCCGTCATGAATTTTGACTAGTTATGATAAATTTCACCTAGTGGCTACCAGTGTTAACTGGGATTCTGTGCTAAACCCTTGTATCAGTCTTTCATTTAACCTCAGTTTAAACTACCATTGACAATCTGTTAATATACGGGCAACATACCCGACATTTTCCTTAGAGACATCAGTCATAAATCCAATCCCAATGCCCTATCTCCATTTATCAATGAGGTGGGGGAGATGTATTGAGCCCACAAACTAACCAAACCAAACTCACTGTGATTGAGTCGGTGTCAACTCATAATGAGCCTACAGGGCAGGGTAGAATTGCTCCTGTGAGTTTCCAAGATGGAAACTGTTAATGGGTCCTCCCCAGACCCTTTCGGATCATAGCTCAGTGAGTAACCACTATACCACCAGGGCCCTTTCATTTTGCCCACAAGAATTTGAAAATCAATGCCACGTATCAAAATTACCCAACCTGTTCTATTTTTCCAATCTCAGAAAATAGTACCCAGACCTACTCAGCTGCCCACACTAGAAACCTAGAGGTCACAGGGAGCATGACCTTCTACCTCCTCATTTAAAAGGCTCTGCACAGCTAGGGACCCAGCTGTCTTACCATCAGACTTTCTCCAGCCTTACTCAGCTTCAACAATGGGGCCTTGCATTTTCTAGTTGTACTTACTCAAGATATTAATAAATACTCTTCAGTTACTATGACATTCCTTCTTTTTTGGCTTAGACCATGATAGGTCTCCATGGTGTCTACTTTCATAGCATCCTATACTATTTTGTTATAGTACTGATCACAGTTATCATTTGTATGATTGTGTTAGTCTGTGTAGACTTGAGAAACAAATCCATAGACACACATATGGATATAAGGGTACGGTGTATACGTAAGAAGACTGGAACATTAAGAAAGCATCCCAACCCAGTCCAGTTCAAAGTCCTAAGTCCGAGATTAGCTCATATGTCTGATACCAGTCTATAATGTCTCCTTCTGACTCACGAAGTCACAGGCCAGTGGGTGCAGAGTCCTGGCGCTGGCAGGGGTCCCCTCATGTCTCGTTTCCAAGGCTCAGGGTCTATCAACAGCATCTAGTGGTGGTAGAAGCAACTCAACGCTGGCAGGGGTCTCCATGTGGCTTCTTCAGCTTGAGAGGTCTGGTTCCATCAGGGTAAAGCCATGTGGTTTCTCCTCCGGCTCCTTCAGCGCCTCGGATGCTGCCATCTTGTCTTGTCTGTGATTCATCATCTCTGAGACTAACTCCCAACAACTGGGGAGAGAGCTTCTCATCTTCATGAGGGAAATATCGCGAGATTTCCCAGAAGTCTTAGGAGAAAGCCATGCCTACACGGAGGCCTCATTGGCTATTCAATGGCTATCTCCAGATTAACAAACTAGACTCTACCCCTATATCTTAATCATAAAATTAACATAAACACATGACCACCACAATGACTGTCACTTTAATGTTTGTTTTTCTCGCTATGCTAGACTTCAAGGGGAAATAAACTGGTAGTTTTGTTCACTCCTATACGCTCAGTGCATAGTACATGGTAGAAAAAACTTACTTCCATTAAGTCAGTTCTGATTCATATCAAGTCTGCAGGAGAGGGCAGAACTTCCTTGTTATGTTTCTGAGACTGTAACTCTTTCTATCAGTAGAGAGTCTTATTCTTTCTCCTGTGCTTTCATACTGCTGACCTTCTAGCAGTCCACTGTGTAACCCGCCATGCCACCAGGGCTTTCAGGGACACAGTAGAGGAAAGTGCTAAATAAATGGCTAATTGAGAATACTTACTGAATAAATCCAACTTCTTTTATAATTCATGTATGCTCATCCACATAGCTAGTTCTTTGGTACAAGTATGTTATTTTCTCTGAAGGGTTCCCTACCACCTCCTGTGTTTTCTAATTTGTTTTCAGCACCCTTACACAGAATGAATATCTGACACATAAATCTCTCTTTAGGATTTCTCAATTAAATCAATATAAAATGCCATGGAGAGCCCTTCATAATTTTACATTGCAGGCTAACCTTTCTTAATTCCTCCAAAGGCATCTAGGCTACAAATCAAAACAAACTACTCAAATTTTCTTGAACATTCCAGATTCTGACTACTGACTTTCACACACCCCAGGGATTCTGCTTAAAATTTTTTTTTTTTTAAATCTATGGCCTATTTCTACTCTGATCTGCATGGGGATAACATATACCAATTTTTAAAAACAGCTTAACTGTCACCTCCTCCAAAAAACTGTCCTGAAATGCTTATTCTGAACATTGGTTGAATCCGCCTCGTAATTTTCCGTATTTTAATTTCTAGTCAATTAATCAAGAAAATAAATTTTAAAAGGCATATATATAAAAGAGACTTTAGAGTAATTTATAAAATTAGAGACAACTTTAAATGTCTACAGTAGAATGGTAAAAGCTACTAAATTATATGTAGGAGAAAAATTTAGAATGAAGATAGTGAAAATGTTATAGTAACTCATGCTATATGTTAAGTGAAAAAAGTTCAAAGAAAATTATATCACATTAAAATCACATAGAATTATGTAGACACAGACATTGGCTACAAGAAAAAAATGAAAATTGCATGAGTATTTAAGTGATAGATTATGATTTTATTTGTCTTTATTCAGAAGTTGGTTAATGTTGCTATGTTATCTTCTCAATGGTGGCTAAACTAATTTAAAGTTAAAGAGGAAGACCCTGGCAAGATGGGCGATACAGTGGCTTTAACAATGAGCTAGAACATAACTGTTGGGAGAATTGTGCAGGACCAAGCCGTCAGTGATTTGTTCTGTTGAACACAGAGTTGCTCTAAGACGGAATCAACCCAGTGGCATCTAACAATAACAAGCTTAAATCTACTTCCTTGCATAAGCTTATGTATTTTTATATTTGTATGTGAGTACATATAAATCCTAGCTCTGTTCCCTGATAGACTCATAAGCAAAGACACCTCAATTACAGTAGGCACACCTAGCACTGATCTCTTAATACCATTTCCAACTACCAGGAAACACAACTCCTTAGACAAATGGTTACTTCTCGGGTAGGCCAGGATAAGTGCAAAATGAACTCACAGCATTTTACTGTACCATAAGGAAGTCCCCCAACAAAAATGAAGTGGGTATGTTAAAAGGTACAGGAATCAGATTGAAGGTACTACCACTAGCTAAATCTGGGACAATTAATCACCAAAATTATTAAATATATAAGTATTTAGAGATGAAAGCTATGATGCTGTACATACATCTAACTTTCAAATGGTTTAGAAAAATATGCAACTTCTCTAAATATTCATCTAGAGAAGGCATATATAAGAACAAGTAAATACAGAAATGGAAAATCACAGGAAACCAAAGTTCATACAGATAATAAAATATAGGGTTGGAGAAAAGGCTCTTTTGCTTGTAAGAGAATGCTGTGGGCTAACTGGCAAATGTGAAGGGAGTGCTAGCTAATGTTAAGTCATCATTTTGCAACTTTTATGTAAAGTCTTATCAGCTATAATAGATGCTAAATCTCAGAGATTTTTGATGAGAAGCAGGATACTTCCACTATCTTTAGATGTTTCCTCATAAATAATTATTAATTATCAGGAAGAATTATTATTTTTTTTTTCTTTTTTTGGATTTTGGGGCATCACTGCTCTCTGGTGGTGGGAGTAGGAGGCCCAGCCCCACTGCTGGAATTGAACCTCTGTCCCAGTGGGCCGCAGTCCCGCACACAACCACTACGCCATCAGGGCTCAGCCCCCAGGAAGAATAATTAATTAATTTAAAAGGCCAATCTGGTATGTATCTGAGCAGGTATACACACACACACACACACACACACACAAAACCCTGGAGTTTTTTTTGGTCAAAGCTATATATTTTAAATTGTTTTACAAAACAACTTTATCACCTTCAAAGTATTCTCCGTTATACTTAATACATTTGTGATTCCATTGGAAACCTGTGATTCCATTGGAAATCCTTTTCAAACTCGTCTGTTTGAATGGCTGAGAATACCTTCCTTGTCTGTTCACTTCTATGCCTTCATTTGTGGAAACAAAAAGGAGTCACACAGAACCAAGTCAGGTGAGCAAGGTGAATGGGGCAAAAGGGGCATGCTGGTTTTTTGCCCAAAACTGGTGCACTGAGATAGCTGTGTGGGCAAGTGCACTGTCGTGGTGGCAAAGCTAAGCCCCGCCCACCACAAATCAGGCCTTTTTTGTGCACACTGTTACCCAATATTTTTAGAACCTCTAAATAGAAAGTTTAACAGTCTGACCTACTGGAATGAACTCTAAATGCACAAGTGAACATTTTCATCTATTTTAGAGGTTGATGATGCCCAGAATGAAGTTTGCCATCAATCAACATTTCACTTTTGAAATGAGAAAACCTGGAATTTTTCCCATAGCGCTGTCCTTGTAAGGTGTGTTCAACATCACAATCATTTCTACAGCATTTTTCCCAAGCAGAAAACAAACTTTCACAGCTGCACGCTGTTCTCCTAAATTGGCCATCACAAAAAACAAGGTTCAAGTAAAACTGCTTTTATGGAAAAATTCACTGTGACCAGCGAGAACCTTCCCAGGTGATGCCACCAGGTGCACTAACTCAGAGTGAATTGCTTGATGCTTGTCTAGCAAGAAAAATGCATCCTACGAAAGTTCTGGTCTGCCCAGCACACGTCTGGGTTTATTTTGAGGTACCCCTCATATAACGGAAACTGTTGGTTACATATTGACTGTTGTTTAGTTATCAAAATTAATATCATAGGGCAAATGGTAAGCCTGTTCTAGAGGGGATACCATGAGACGGTGGAAACATTCCTGCACAAAAGTCATATTGCATCATGACATCAGACAAATACAAAATGAGGAAAATTCTATTAAAGTGGGAGCAAGGTAGAATAAGTGGGATAAATTTATAGTCATCAAAATCATAAAAGACAAAGATTTTCTAAGTGTTCTAACATCGGCTAAGATAAACTAAAGAAATATAACTAAATGTACTGTTTGACCCTAAAATTGGGCCTATACTGGGGGAGTGCTGTTAGAAAAACAAGATTAACAAGTTTTAAAAGGATATATACGTGTGTGTGTGTGTGTGTGTGTATCCTAATATACCATCAGGTCTCCTCTCATATATGGTAGAGCAAGTACTAAATAAGTAGCAATTTGTGAATACTTACATAAGTAAATCCAGTATCTTTTATAATTCATGTTTTTATACCCATATTGCTAATCCTTTGGTGCAAGTAATACTTTTTTCTGAAGGGCTCCCTACCAGCTTCTGGCATTGCTTCTAGCTTCTTGACATTGCGAATTGTGTTGCCATGAGCATGGGAGAGCCTGTGCTGTGTCTCTGACTTGTGGTATTGTTGGGTCCTATAAATCCCCATTCCCAGTTGTTTAGACAGCTCTGTATCACTTTACACATGGTCTGTACATTTACAAGCACAGCAGCAATGTAAGAGTCCCAACCTCTCCACACGCTCCCCAGCATTTGTTGTTTTCAGTTTCTTTTTGAATCGGGCTTTTGTTGTGGGTGCAAGGTGTTATTACATTGTTGTTTTGATTCTTATCTTGAGAGCTCCTGATCATGATCATTTTGTCAGGTGCTAACCACTCGAGTGTCATTTAGAGGTTACACACTGAGCTGCTGAATGCAAGGTCAGCAGCTCGAAATCCCATTCTCCACATTAGAAGGCAGGGCCTTTGATCTCCATATATGGTCTCAGAAACACACGGTGCGATTCTACTCTGTCCTGCAGGGGTGCTATGAGTTCACACTTGATGGCATTGGGTTTGGGTTGTGTTTTTTTGCTTACTTTTTATTTGTATTACTTTTTTCCTTAATGAGGTGTTGCATATGTCTTTAGATTCTAGCCCCTTTTCCATTATATTCTTGCTAAAGAGTTTTTTTCCCCCCCAGTCTGGGGACTGTTTTTATTTTTTTAATTAATATCTACTAGTGTTTTCAAGGAACTCTGATGGCATAGTGTGCTTAAGCACCCAATTTCTAACAGATTGGCAGTTAATAGTCACATGAGAGAAAAATATCTGGCCATCGGGAATGCAGCCTAGGAACCCCTAATAGGCATTTCTACTTTGCCACATTGAAGCCCTTTGCTTTAGTTTATGTAACTAAAGACCACTTGAAAAAAGTTTTTAGTCATTTTATTGGGGGCTCGTACAACTCTTATAATCTATACATACATGGTGTCAAGCACATATGGGCATTTGTTATTGCCATCATCATTCCCAAAACATTTTCTACTTGAGCCCCTGGTCTCAGCTCATTTTCCCCTCCCTCCCCGCCTCTCTTTCATCACGAATCCTTGATAATTTATATATTATAATTTTTTGTCCTTTCTTACACAGTCTAACATCTCCCTTCACCCACTTTTCTTTTGTATGTCTTAGAGGGAGAAGGTTATATGTAGATCCTTGTGATGGGTTCCCTTTCCTATCTCACCTTCCCCTTCCCCTCCTGTTACTGCTACTCTCATTATTGGTCTCGCGGGATTTACATGTCCTGGATTTCCTGTGTTTCCAGTTCTTTTTTTTTGGGGGGGGGGGGGCGGGGGGGGGCATCACTGCTCTCCAGCGGTGGGAGTAGGAGGCCCAGCCCCACTGCTGGAATTGAACCTCCGTCCCAGTGGGCCGCAGTTTCGCGCACAACCACTTCACCACCGGGGCTCAGCCCTCCAGTTCTTATATGTACCAATGTACATACTCTGGTCTAGCCGGATTTGTAACGTGGAATTGGGATCATGATAGTGGGAGGTAGGGGGGAGAATAAGCATTAAAGAACTAGAGGAAAGTTGTACATTTCATCACTATACTGTACCCTGACTGGTTCATCTCTTTCCCATGACCCTTCTGTAGGGGAATGTCCATTTGCCTACAGGTGGACCTTGGGTCTCTACTCCGCACTCCTCCTCATTCACAATGATATGGTTTTTTGTTCTTTGATGCC
This sequence comes from Nesogale talazaci, assembly GCA_004026705.1. Lineage (NCBI taxonomy): Eukaryota > Metazoa > Chordata > Mammalia > Afrosoricida > Tenrecidae > Nesogale > Nesogale talazaci. The sequence continues at coordinate 41,838 of PVJH01002091.1, read as the reverse complement.
TGACACTTGATCCTATTGACTGACACTTTGTGATCACAAAGACTGGTATTCTTTCATGTGGGCTTTGCTGCTTCTCAGCCAAATGGCCGCTTGTTTATCTTCAAGCTTCAGATGCTACATCTTTTGATAGCCAGGCACCATCCGCTTTCTTCACCACATTTGCTTATGCACACATTTGTCTTCAGCAATTGTGTGGGGAAGGTGAACATCCTGGAATGCCAGTTTAATAGGACAAAGTGTTTCTGCATTGAGGGAGTAGTTGAGTAGAGGCCCAATGTCCATCTGCTACCTTAATACCAAATCAATAAATACATGCACATAAATCTATTTCCCCAATGTCATATATAAATATATTTACATATGTACATGCCTATATTTATACCTCTGTCTATAAATGCCCCTTGCCTCCTAGTTCTTTCTTCTATTTCCTTTTACATTCCGCATGTCACACTATCATGTTCCATGCAAGGGGAGGGTATTGTTTACACCTCCACGGGGAAAGAGGGACCAGACTTCAACCTGGTGTTCTACTCAACTACTCCCTCAATGCAAGATATGAATGCAACCTGCTGGCATGAAGTAGGGAACCAATACAGAGGTCTGAGGGGCCAGCCCCACTCCCAACTATATGGACAGTGCCCGCTCCCCACCCCCTCAATTCCCCAGAAGAATTTACTTCTGAGAACAGCACTGTAAGCTACAGCTCAGGGAGAGGGACATGTCTGATCAGTGCACACAGGCACAAATGAAGGAGGAGGGGCGTAGAGAAAGTGGAGCACATCCTGGCCCACCAAGTCTTGAGGATGATATCCCTGCTCAGAGGAGCCAATGCTGAGGGAGGACCATATGGCCAGTCGCACGAAGAGACATGACATCCTTCACTGACCTATAGCCCCTTGCAGCACAACACTGGAGACACAGTGGGAAAATTGTGCCTGATCTTACCCCACCACACCAAGACAAAACACTAAGGGTGTGCACCAGAACAGCAAAGGGAGCAGTGTAAAGACATCCTGAGGAAATACCAAAAATAGGAGACTTTGGGGCCAGGGCGAGGCACTCCATCAGAAACACTCCTAGGAAAACACTCCTAACGGTCAAGAAACAGACCTTGAACTATTTACAGGCTTTTCTTTTTTTTTTTCCCATTGGATTTTGGTTGTTGTTCTGTTTTCTTTTGTTGCTTTGGTTTGCTCTTTGTTTTTTGTGTATATTATCTTTGCAGGTCTATCTAGGTAAGATAGGCAGAAAACAATCTGGAGGAGAAAACAATGGGACCAGGGTGGGTGGGGGACATGGGAGTGGGGAGGTGGGGGAAAGGAAGTGGATGTTAACAAACCCAGAACAAGGGAACAACCAGTGATCCAAAAATCAATGGCAAGGAGGGTGTAAGAGGCCTGAAAGGGCTTGATTAAGGGCACTGTGACTGAAACACAAGTGAAAGCTGGCCACTTGACAGTTTTGTTGCTGCTAGCAGCTATCAAGTTGATGCTGACTTATGGTGATAGGCTATGTGTGCAGTGTTAAAACAGTTTCAGATTTTTCAAGATAGCGACCTTTCAGAAACACATCCATAACATATAACAACTTGTGCCACCTGGGGACTTCAGTATTCAACTTACTATAAATTTAAATGAGATTTTGAAGTAAATATTTCATCAGCTATAGTTTATTCATTAAAAACAGGAAGATGTGAAACTTCCACACTATCTGAATTTATCACTTATTTGCTGATGACTGTATCACAGTTTGCAAGTAAAATTCCAAATTTAAAATAATTTTCTCAGCCTTATTCCCAGATTAAGTAAATGAGTATGCTGATCTGCAAAGTGGGTGGGTGGAAAAAGAGTGATTCGTGGTCTGAAGATGAAAGAAAACCAAAAATTTACTGCTTTAAATGAATACTTATATAATTACTTTCTTCCCCATAAAGTACATTATCTTGTGGAGCACTCAATTTCTGAATTTGATATCTTAAAGCAAAGCCTTTTTCCCTTTTTACTTTGAAATTTAATAATTCAAGAATCAGTGCCCCCTTGTGGTCAAATAGGATATCCTTAGTGTACAAATGACCATCTTTTCCAAGTTAGGCACAAGAACAATGCTATTTGATTTTATATTTTATAGTGCATTAAAAGTTTTATTTAAACATTTTTAGCCCATTAAATAGTATTTTAACTAAAGTATATCTTAAATATTCTAATGACAAAAACTACATACACTTTAATCAGTTCAAAGTAAAGGTAATAATTACACTTCAATTGCTCATGTGAAAATTCAAGATAAAGATGAAAAAAATAAAACAGATATAAAAATTTTAAATACAACCTTGAGTATACCCCACCTGAATTTAGAGACTTTCTCAAGAATGAATTTGATGCTATGATTACTAAAGACCAAAGATCAAATGAGTTGGGGGAAGACATCAAGATTCTATGGACAAAATACTGAGTGGTGCAGTTAGCAGCAAAAGAAGAGAGACAGTATTCAGAGTCCGTGTACAAAAAAGTGCTCAACCTTCAACCATTATTGGAGAGCGCCTATGATCAAGAACCAATGGTTTTAAAGGCAGAAGCCCAAGATAACAATGAAAACATTAACAAAAAACAAGGATCTAAGAATTTAATAAGAGTATCAATGGAGATATTTCAACAATCTGATACAACTCTAGAGGTGCTCATCAGTCTGTCCCAAGAAAATCCAAAGGGCAGTTGGCCAGCCATCTGCAGAGTCCTGTATTTGTTGCCATTCTCAAGAAAAACAACCCAACGGAACGTGGACCTTCCAGAGTGATAGTATATCACACACAACTAAAATTACGCCAATGGTTATTTTTAATGATTGCAACATTATACACCAAAAGGCTGCTACTGTGAGGACGAAGGTACACCTGACCCCGGCTATGGCATTTTCAATTGCCCCATAAAGTTGGATGTTGAATAAAGAAGACCAAAGAATAGGAGCATTGTGTTGGACATGAATATTCAAAGTCCCTTGCACTTCTAAAATGACAAACCAGTGTGTCTTAGAAGAAGGATAGCCAGAGAGCTCTTTAGAGACAATGATGGTAAGACTTCATCTTATGTATTTTGGACATGTTGTCAGGAGGTTCGAGTTCCTAAAGAACATCATAGCATGTTTGGTAGAGGGACAGTGAAGAATGAGACCCCCTCAAGGATATAATTTGACACAGAGTCTGCAACAGTGGACTCTCAAGCATAGGCACAATTGTGAGGATGGCACAGGACAATGTTTGGTTCTGTTGTGCAGAAGATTGCTCTGGGTCAGGGCCGACTCAATGGTACTTAACACATGAGTAGTGAAATACCAGAAATTTTAGCTGGATTAAAAAGATGTGTTAGGTGGAATCTGACTGCAAACAGACTACCAGAAAGATGTTTGCTTGTGTTTGATTGACTGTGCAAAGGCCTTAAACTGTGTGGAACACAAAAAGTTGTGAATAGTACAGCCAAGAATTGAATTCCAGAACACTTTACTTGTGCTTATGCTGTACCTGTATGTAGAAAAGGCAGTCATTAGAAAACAATGGAATACTGAGTGGTTCAGCCCAAATATAGCAATTTGTTTTACAACAGAAATTATATAGCAATTAAAAATATATAGCAGTACCTCAGATACTAAACTGTTAGAGCTGAGATGAACACAAAAATCATCTACAATGCTAACCCTATGGTAAGCAATTAAGTTTTTACAGTTTCCTCATAATTAGCCTGGTGGCAAGTATTATAGCTTTCCCAAATAAATTTCTACGAAACGTTTTAACAAAGGTATTAAAGTATGATCAATGTCATTTGCTGCTTATCACTGTGACCAGTTTTTGAAGACTTAGTTCTTATCCTTGCAATTACTTTCCTTTGGATCAAGTTTCTTAATCTCCAGCTCAGTTGTCCTCATCTGTAAAATGATATAATACAGACTTCAAAGAAGTATTTTAAAAGGAAAATATAATACACAAAATATTTTAGCACAGTGCCCAATATTTAGTGCAGCCAATACAGACTGACATATTTTATCTCTATGTCACAAGGCAGAAACCCTTCTTTGCTACATCCCCATTACTTCGCACACCGTTACACCATGTCAAACTACTGATACTCAAAGTCTTCCCTGTTCACATCTTCCAAACTGAGCAGAATGTTTAAGCGACAGAAGGTGTGAGAACGTGATTCCATGAATGCTCTCTCTTAAAAGGCGGCTCGTTACCAGGAAGGACTCCGGCAAACTCAAATAATCACTAACTCTAGGCTGCACTTGAAACTTAAAGACAACCACTTCTCTTGTGTGTTCCAGGTTTGAATCAGGCTCCCAAATCTGACAGATCTGGACCACGTGCTTACAATCTTTGCTACTTTAAGCACATTACTAAACGCCTCAAGGCATCGCTTCCTCCGCCGGTAAACCGAGAAATACTAGCGCCTACCTGGTCAAAGTTGATCTGCGGTTTAACAGCCAGTTGAAGTAAAGCGAGAGCTCAGTACATTAGCGGGACCTGTATGTTTGTACACACATTCCGCAGTTTCGTCGAGGTGCTGGCTGACAGCTGGTGTCCTTTTCGTCTTGGCTGAACCCTTGTTTGCTTGCCTCGAACAGTGGAAGACTTGTCTACCCATTGATAGGGACTTGTGGACCCTTGGGCTCTCAGCCCCCACACTGACCTCTCACTGGCGCGGCCGAAAAACTCTTGTACGCAAGCGCAAGTGTAGAGGCTCCCGAGGAAGCCAAGCGAGCACCCGGTTTAATGATTCTGCGCATGTGTAAAGCCTGGAGTCTGTGGTAATAGTTTGCGCATGAGCAAAAGAGTCCGGACAGTTAGGGAAGGGGAGGGGAGCGGCTGTATTGACAGCTGTGGGGGCAGCCCGCGTTCCCGGCATGCTCCGCGGCGGCGGGGTTGGCTCTAACGAATTTGAATGAGAAGCCTGAGCGCTTTCGGCGCCATTTTCGAGTGATGCCTGACCGCTTCAATCTAGCGGGAGAGACGGGATCACCTATTCGAGAGTACGGCACCACTAAATCTTCACCGGGAAATAGTTTAAAAATCTCCAAAAATTACTTTTAGCAGAGGGCTATGCGCGGAATCTGGGTGAGAGCTTGAAAAAGCCGGGCATGACTCGTAAGTGGCAGTGATGGGGGCCGGCCGGCGTTGGTGGGGTTGGCAGGGAGTGGGCATCGGACCCGCTCCCACTCGAGTAGCCTCAAATTCGCGGAGATGGAGTTGGGCTCCGTTGGGTAACTGAGCGTGGGCGGGGGGGGGGGCGCAGACCGGCAGGAGCCCCCGGGGAGGGACAGCTGGTGGGGGAGGGGAAGTGCCGTTGGAGCGGGACCGGGAGGAGCTGCCTTGCGGCCGCCGCCGCCCAGCGAGCGGATCTGTCAGTACGACCCCTACGCGGCCGGGCGGGCGAGCGGGGTCTCCCCAAATCTCCGCTCTTGACAGGAAAGGGGGAGGGGGAACGTCGCTCCCCGAGCGCGTACCTCACCTGGCTTTTTCGAAGGCGAACGTCTTTTCTCGAAGTTTTCCTGGCCGGCCGATGGCCGCCGTCTCGTGAGGAGACGGAAAGTTCAGGGTGCCGACGGTTTGCCGTCGTCCCGCCAGCGCTCAGCCCGGGAGCCAGCCGCACCGGGACTTCTTGGGACGCCCCGGCGCGGGGAGCCTCGAGCAGGGGGTCCGCGGCGCCGGGGCCGGTGCGGACGTTCCGTGGGGGGCTGGGCGGGGGCAGGCGGGCCCCCAGCAGAGCGCGGCGGCGGCGGCGCCTCCGGCCCGAGGGTGGGTCGCGGACGGGACGGCGGCGCGTCGAGGGGCCGTGGGCTCCGGGCTCCCCGGGCTTTGGGACTGTCGCCGCGGCAAAAGCGGACTGCTGGTCTTCCTCGGAAAAGCCCGCGCGGCCCGGGAAAGGCGAGGCGCGTGTGGGCTGTGCACGTCTTCGTGGGCACGCTGGGCTCTGGAGCGCAGCGGGAGGGAAGGGTGGGACGGTCGGCTCGCGGGGGATGGTGCGGAAGCTGGTGGGTCTTGTCAGCTTCTTAGGCTGCTTCGGCACGATGGGAGCCAGCGGCGGCTTTGACTTTTGTAGAAATCCCTCCGGGAAGTCTGGGAGGTCGCAGACCTTTCTCCGACGGCAGGCACGATTTGATTAACCCTTTGTTGGTGTGGCGGCGAGCTGGGGGCCGGCTTTGCCCGGCCCTGCAAGCATCCCGGGAGAAGGCTGGCGGCAGCTTTTCAATTGTCCGGGAAGCTCGCCCTCGCTCGGTAGGACCGTTCGCCCCGTGGGGCTTTTCTCCCTTGGAGAAAAGGATTTGACTTCCCGTTTCTCCACGGACTGCGGCCCCCGCCCCACTTAGGATCTCTCCAGGGGAGACGAGGAGCACGCCGGGCGATGCTTCTCAAGTGGGATCTGACGGAGCTCTGCACACCTCGGGCTTGTCCCGTGGTTGGCGAGAACGAATGTCCAACACTGTGATTCTCCACTTTAACAAAAAACAAAACAAGTGTCGTCGAGTCTGAAAACCGCAGGAATAACCGTGAAACAAGACAAGAAGTTTTTGTTTTTAAGTTGAATTTTTTTCCTCCAAAGGAGAAGTTGGGTTATTTCTGAAGTTTATATTAGAAGTAAAAATAAAAGTGTTGTATCCTCAAAATTACATTTCTGCTGGCCAAAATCTTACATAGAATCCCTTGTTCTTTATTAGTGAAGGAGTGAAGGAATTGGGAGTTGTTTTTTTTTTAATTTCGACAGAAATTTTTCTTAAGCTGCATAAATTTGCTGGATGCAAATTATTGGAGAATTATTAATTTTGACAAAAATACCAAATGGGACCTTAGTTTTCTTAATATTAAATGATAAGTTACTACCACATTTTACATAAATTTTAATATGAAGACTTACATGTAATTTAAAATATTTTTATAAGTAATAGGTGCGTACGTGTGACTTTATCACCTTGATAAATTCATTATGAATATAGGATATCCAACAGTGTTAGTCATACTGCATTGCGGATGCAGTGTGTATTCTTTGAAGGTTTCCATCGAATTTCGTTTAATTTTGGCTGAGGCATCCATCAATATTTTTCTAATTCCGAACTTGTCATTTCATTAAATTGCATCTTGTTGAAAAAGTGGGTGTCATTTTCAATAGGAAAGCTGTAAATTACATAAGCAAATAGAAGTACTTTGAAGAGGGATTTTCTAACTTAACAGAAATTTATGCCCTTTGTTGAGTAGTAGTTGAAATTTTAGAACTTACATTTTATATCCTTACATTAGAAAAGTTATACAGAGAAAGTGTTGAAGTAGAAAAATATCCTGACTTTGATAGAGCTGCAAATACCACTTATGCTAATAAGCGAAATAACTCACTTTATGCTGTGAATTTTGTATTGCCTTCCTAGCCAGAATCAGTTATAGAATCTATTGGTTATTACCTTTTTCCCCAGACTGTTTATGTGGATCATTTCATGAAACATTCATAAGATGCTAATTATTTCTATAAAATATGATTTTGTTAAATTATAGCGATCTCATTTCTGTTTTAAATATTGTTATATCTGAAAGTGCCAGAACCTAGTCGGTTGTTTTATACTGTTATTTTTTTAATCTTGTTTTTAAATAATTACAAATTACTGAGGTCTTTATTTTGGTAGGAAATGTTAAAATCTATGCTAGTAATATTTCATTAGAATTTTAGCTAATTAGTTTGAGAAGGGGGCCTCTTTGAAGGAGTTTTGTTGAATAATGGAGAATTGTTTTGTTTAATAAGCTATATTTAATAGAAGCAAAAGATTCCTTTATTTTAAATATTTCAAGTAAAGCTGAAAACACATTAGTGCCTAAATAAGACCCCCAGCATTCAAAATATTTCTCATTTATGTGATGCTGGATTATTTGGGTTCTATTTAGATTTGTGAGCATGTAAGTATGGATTTGACAGATCCACATTTCTCTGTAGTAATTGATTGTTGCCATTTGTTTTTTATTGTAAAGAGTGGGAAAATCCTGCTACCTCTGGAAAACATTAAAGGGGTGTTATAGTTATCAGGAGCTCAACTTTTGCAAGTTTTGTCTACCTACTGTGGGGGGGAATGGGGAGCAGAAGGTATCAACTTAGTTGCATTTCACATTATTTTGCTTTGAATTTACAAGCATACTTTTATAAGACTTTATGATGCTGTTTATTAAGTTACATTATTAGCCTCCGGTTTTATATGGACTGCATTTAGAATTTATATCTGGATCCCTGTTTCACCATGTGTTTATATATAGAGAGAGAGAGAGAGACATGAGAGAATTTCAAAAAACTCATGGCAAATGGAATTAAAAGACATTGTCTGAACTTTGTCATAATTTTTGGAGCTTCCAAATAAATACATTTTACATTTTAGTTTTTCAGATGGTCACAGAAATTGGTCAGCTGATTTGGTTTTAAAATGGAAGAAAGTGTTCTGAGATTCAGTTAGAAATAGTTGTCTATGATGTATAAATGGTCTAGAATTTAAAAAACACCTATCACACAAGTTAAGATACTGTTTTTAAAATTCTTTAAAGATTTGTTTCCCAATTTAAAGAGGTATTGGCCAGATATGGTTACTTATTAAGTTCCCCCCCTTTGTTTAATGAAGCTTAATAACAACATTGGTTTCTTTTTTTAAACCCTCCCCCCTTTTTAAGGGAAAAAAACAGATTTTGTTATAATCAAAAATAGTAAATATTTTCGTATTGTGTCAGAATGGCAGGCAAAGCCTACAAAATTAGATTAAAGTATGTGAGTGTGGTAGTATATGTGTGGTTTTGTATTTTTCTTTAATTCAGGATACGTGGAAATACTATGTGCTAGATAATAAATATTTTCAAATAATTATTATTTAAATGTTTGACTTGATGGGCCCAATAATCAACATATAACCCCCATCAGAGGGACAGACAACAAAAGTGAGTGGAGGGAGACCGCGGTCGCTGTAAGACATGAAAATAATACTAAGTTTTCAAGAGTTCATGAGGTATAAGGGGATGATATGGACTGATACCACGGGCTCAAGTAGAAAGAAAATGTTTAGAAAATGTTGATGGTAACATGTGCTTGACACAAAGGGATGGATATATGGATTGTGATAAAATTCCCCTTAAAATGATTTTTTTTTTAATTATGGGCCCAAACCTTAAAAAACTGAAGAAAATTAAATGAAAATCCATAATTACAACTTTATTTGAAATAAGTAGTGTAACTGATATTAAAACATTTGAACTTAATTTTGAGAAGCGATGCTATTAAAACTAATGATAGCACATCAGTTTTAGAACATATTACTAATATGCTTATATATTTGAATAATTGCAAGTATAAATGACTGCAGATGATAAAGTATTGCTTTCTGGCAGAGAAATGAATATTTGCATCCCCCCCCCACTTGTTTTTGAGATGCTTTTTTAAAAAAACCTTCACTTTTTAAAGAAAGATTTCAAATATTCCAAAAGTTCATGGAGAAAAATTGAATTAAGAGAAGAGAAATTGGAATTTTCCATTAAATTTCAAAGTGTGTATACCAAATTTCCATTTTATTTTTAATATCAAAGCATGAGAAGTTTCATGTTTTTTATTAACCCTGTCTCATTAATATTTACACAAATTTATAAATATATTTTCCTACGTTTGCAAGTGAATATATTTTGGTTTGTGCTATTTTTGAGTTTTAAGCTTAAAACTGATTTTTGAAGTGATCAAATGTGGAAAACTGCATCTTTTTGGAAGACAGAAGTAATTTTAATGTGTCAAGTGTTGTATCTGAATTGGTGTTTATTATGTCTGAGTATGTAAGTTTTATCACGAACAATCATGTATTTGTCGGCAGAGGAGTAAAGGCTTCTTTTCATTCATTTTTTTCTTAAGCCATTTTAAGTAAATATAGAAAACTCATGATGCACACTTAAACTTTTTAGTAATTTTATGTCTTTATAAAATGATTTCCACTAAATTATTAAAATTCAGGAAAGTGTGTAAAGTAATTGAAAAAACACTTAGATGGAGGTTTCAAATAGTTTATGGGAATTTTTTCATTTATTTTAATTTCATGCACGATTCCCTGAACTTTTTGAAATCCCTCCTACACATTTGGCCACAACCTGTATTTGGAAACATTCAGAAAACAATTTGGCCAGTAGTAATCCATTTACTATTTATAAATATTTTAAATTTCATGAAATATAAGTTCTAAATTTTGGTCACTTAGAACTGTTACTGTCTTAAGATACTTGGGAATATTGATATTGCCCATGTAAGCATAGCAGAAGTTTAAACTTGCTAGTGATACTTTCAGTTATCATTAAACAGTTTCATTAATTGGAAGGATATGGTAGTTAACATTTATCCCTCTCATTTGAGTAATTTCTTAAACATTCATTTTATGAATTCAGAAATCACAGACAAAACATTACTGATGTTTTCTTTTTTGAGTCCCCTTCTACTAGTCTCTAACACCTACATAGTCACACTCAGTCATGCACACCACTTTGAAAATGAATGCCCAAAAGAGAAATGAAAGCAGAAGCATATTAATCTAATTTGTTTGAAAAGACTTCAATATACAAGAATATATCATAGGTGTTTCTAATTAAGTTATTTCTATTTGAAAAACATTTTCAATTCAGGACTTTTCTGAAATAAGCAAGATTAGGGCCATTTTCAAGGTCTTCCCTCTGTTCAGTTCTCAACTGTGGAACTGCAGGAGGCGAAATCTGTTGACTGTCTTCATGCTATAATATATAACATTTTTATTGCAGGTTTTGACCTTTAGAAGAGAGCCAAAACTGTCGATCAACCTAACTTCTTTGATTTGAATACTCAGTGAATTGGAACATAATAAAAGACTAAGGTATGTTATTCAATTGATTCATAAGCATATAATTTTATATCTTTACAAAATAATTCAACTAGGCAATTGATAAAACCAAAACTTAGACAAATTACATTTGAAAAAAAAATTTTAATATATATCCTGTGATCTTGCAAGGGCTGAGTTGTCAGTTGCCTTGATTCACATATACTTTTATACAGTTAATGTTTTCGTTGTCTTGTAGTAGATTCGTCTCCCAGCTGAATTTATGTATCCCCAAACTATAAACATATGATTTTTCTTAAGCTTGTTATCACAGTGTTACATGTAAAAGAATTAAATAATGTATGTTTCAGCTTATAAGGTGGATGGTTTATTATCAAATGTAATTTGGTACTTGGCTAATTGACAGGTAGAGTCATAGGTAAAGCCTGAAAAATTAGATTAATCAGTGTTTTAAGAGAAGTTAAAGTATTCCAAGTACTTTACGTAACTAAGAATGTCAATTTGGTTCAAACTGGAAAGCTTTGTTTCTTAAAACCAAGTCTACTCATAGAAACTGTATGTTTAAATTTTTCATATCAAAGGTTGTAAATGCAAAAATATAGAATGCCGAAATTTCCAGTGACCTTATTGTCTTAATTTAAAATTTTTCATATCATCATTTATGGATGTTAACTTGCTTTCATGTTTATTATTTTAGTGGGAATTTCAGCTGATAAGATTATTGTTTACTAAATTGTACTGGGCAGTTTTGTTTAATTTTTGCATAATAAAATATCAAGTACATATGTAAGTCATTTAATAAAGTGAAATTTGCTAAAATATAACACTAATTTTTCTAATGTCATATATTTAAGATACAAGCAGTCACAAAGTTTTGTTTTCATGAGAGTAGTATATTTTAATCATGTCAATGAAATGTAATTATCATCAGTAACAAATCTTAAACTTTTTAAATAGTAAAAATTTTAGAAGTAATTTTTCAAGTATATACTTAATATTTAAATTCTGAGATATTAGTCTTCACAGTTTAATTTGAGAATTTGGTAGGAAAAAGAAGCCTAGTTAACATATGAAAATTTTTCCTCTGTCTTAATATTATTTTCTAGTTTAGAGATTATTAAGAAGAATCCTGAAAATGAAATTACCTAATTGTCTGCAGAAAATATCCAGGTTCAACTTTAATCGCTACCTTAATGAACTAAATGAGGAAAGAACATTTTCGTTTATATTAAAAAGCATAAGTTTGCAGGTTTATAATTTAGAGAATTTATGATTTGTGGTCATTGAAGGTTTTAAAACATATCGGTTGGACACAAATATTTGGCATCATGTAATTTCCCTGTCTAATTATTTAGTGACTCATGAACTTCTTTAAAATGTGATCAGTAAGTAATTGAATAACGAAGAGAATCAACATTTGTATTTGGTCAATTTATACAGAATGAGAAACCTAATCAGTAGTATGTGTTATTTGGGAGACAAGTGAATAAGGGATTTTACTGTTATATGTGATTGCCTATCTTCTAATTACCCCTTTAAAAAATGGCATATTTAAGGATTTTTGTGTCATTTAAATTTGCAAATTTTATGATATATATCTAAACCTTGACAAGCTAGTTCATAATGTTAGAATTTGAGAGAAAATATGTTAATTTCCATTTTTAAAATAGATCCATAGGTGATTTATGTAGTATTTTTATTAAGTTTATGTTCAGGTTTGAAGATTATTCATTTTCAGGAAAAATTCTTTAAATTACATTCATATCAAAGATTATTTGTTTTATTGAAATAGTTATCTTTTGAGGGAGAAAACTTTACTTTTATCAAAGTAAAAGAATATTTGGATAAACTAGTGAAACCTAACAAATGTGAGACTGGCACAGGACCGAGCAGTGTTTCATTCTGTTGTATGTAGGGTTAACATGAGTCCAACTGACTCAGTAGTAAGTCCAACAATAGATCCGGTAATGTAACAGAAGTTAATAGGGGCATAAAATTACTCATTATTTATCAGGGATTTTTTTGTGCTAGCTTATAAGAGCAACTATATCTTAAGCAATTTTCCAGCCATGACCACTTTTTGTAATAAAAGTTTTATAGTGTATTAAAGATTTATTAAATCGATTTTCAATAGCTTTTGTTTCAATTTTTATTTTGAGATAGTTTCAGACATGCATAAAGTTGCAAGAACAGTGCAAAAAAACTCCTTTTAATTACTCAGATTGATTTACCATTGAATATTTTCTCTCACTTTTTTTTTCAACAACATTTTTTTTTTTTTTTTTGGCATCATTGCCCTCAGGTGGTGGGAGTAGGAGGCCCAGCCTTTGCTCCGTGGAGCTGGAATCGAACCTCCATCCCAGTGGGCCGCAGTCCCGCGCACAACCACTACGCCACCGGGGCTCAGCCTCAACAACTTTTTTAAAAGTCTTCAGCAATTTTGTATTGTGTATGCTTTTCCTTAGAGTAGCAAATACATATATAATATTTCTAGTGTTTTTATTTAAAAGTTGATGAGGCAGAATTCTATTTTTTGTAGACCATTTTCAAAAGGTAGTAAAGTAATAGCATTTTAATGAAAATTAATTTGTTGTCATATTGAAGTACAGTTGGTATTCTCAACACCATGTTCATGGTGACCAAAGACCATATTTTTGCTATTTTATTAGCATTGTTTTATATTCCTGTTTTTATGTCTAGAGAGTTAATTGCAAGGGAGTTGTGTAGCATGTTGCAAATGTGGTTGCTAAGCCTGATTAATCCACTGGATAATTTAATAATCCATTATTCTGCTGTTAATCATTTATTGTGTTGGACTTGTACTTAATGAGCACATTAAAAATTGTTACCCTCAGGGCTGTGGGATTTGTTTTTATTAGCATTATTTGTTTCTCATTGAGCTATTAAAACAAAAATAACTATTTCAGTCTTGAGAAAAATGAAAATTATGCTTTTTTTCAATTTATGACCTAAATTTAAAGCATTAGTACTGTATGACACTTTCAATCTTGAAATTGACTAACCAATTATATTACTGAATTATTAGTATCCAAATTTTTAAAAATATAAAGAATATCTTTAGAATTAAATTGCTTAATGTACTGAAGGAGCATTATATTTAATCTTAAAACCATAGATCTGTATAGATAGTATCAAACATTTAAAGAAAATTTAATACATAATTGTATATATCAATATTACATGCTTACTAAGCTTTTAGTCCTGCAGCGCTTACGTAAAGTAGATAAGTTGCTACATGAAGATTATCCTAGTATTATATTTTTGTAAAAACCTTATGGGCTGATTTCTTAATTTGCTTTTAGTGCCTGAAATTAAACATGTGATATTCATCAAGTATATGATACCTGGCAGCATGAAGTTTTTTGTTAACAAATCTTATTCTTGATTGGAGATTGAATGCTATTATTTTGTAGGAATATAGCTAGAGTAGATACTCTATGGATTTACCCTAAAGCTAGTCTTTTGAGTATTTTAGTAATTGAATAGTTAAATCTAAAGATAGGAACTGTAGATGATTTGATTTACATGTGTTATATGTTTGATTTAGATTTCCCTTTTAATCAGAACATCAATTTTATTTTTCTCCCACCCCTAATAAATAATTTGTTATCTCATTTAGTGATATAAGTAAACCTGGTAGATGGTTTGACCTAAACCATTTTCTTTTTTGTGTTATTTGCTTGTATTATACTTTTCTCACTTTGCTCTTTGAGCAGTATCTGTGAATAAAGTGTCTCTGTACAGTCCTACTTCTTGTCACTTATAGCTGAGAGCAGGGACTAAGACCTTTGCTTCTAGTCAGCTATCGTACAGAATAACATTTATATATAATAATGGTGACCAAAGACTCAGTACCTACCCGCTCTTTACAGAACAGGTGGAAAAGGGTCCAACTTTTTTGTACCCATATACATTCTCCGGGGGGGGGGGGGGGAGTGTGCTTTTCTTTCGGTAACATAGAGAGATTAGTAGGTGTTAGTCATTCTTAAACTTCCATGTTTTTCTTCCTTTTTAGTCTTCATTTAATTGCATCTCTTAAGAGTGGAAATTTCTCTTGCTTGGAGGAAAAGTTATTAATACTGCTGATCTCACAGATGGAGGTGGTCAGATTGTCTGACTCCACAGGAGAGTATCTTTCACTTTGGGCCATTTTCTGAATCCACAATTTCTTAATTTTTATAGCCCAATTTAAACAAGGCCAAATTCTGATAGATTTGACTATAGCTGAAAAAATACTCCTTATTTATAAGTAAAAAAGCAGATTGCAGGCAGATATATGTAAACCTGCCATTTCTGATGATAAAATTTAACTTTTTATCAGAAAAATTCTTATTATTTTAAAGATAGGACTTGGTAATGTCATACAATATATAAAGAAGTTTATGATTTTTACAAATCTCTACAGCTAAATAGTTGTTTGCCCTCTTCTATTTGAGATCTAAATTATTCCAGTGGAAGTGACTATTGGCTCTCTGTTATTAAAGTTCTTATTTCATCTCGTAGAGTTTGGGTAGGAAACTGAAAGTTATTTTCTTTTTGTATAAACTCAGAGTTGCAATTTAAGATTGGCACTCCGGATAGCATGCTTTCAAAAGGTAACTTTAGTTTCTCTATTGTGGTTGTCATGAAAACCATCCCCAGTCTACTCTTAAATTTTTTGTTTTCAGATCACAGTAAACTCAAAATATTAGCTTCCTAGTGATACTGCAGAAAGATTTCCTATTGGTGTATATTTTAGTTATCTGAAATGACAAAATGAAGCCACAGCTTGTGTTAGCAATGTAAAGTCAATTTGATGCAAATGCTAGGATTTTAAAAATCTGTTGATCTAATTTAACAGATATATTATTGTTACTTAATCTTAGCCAAATAGTCTTTTGAATTAAAAACATTCGTTGTACTATTGATTAATATATAGAATGTGTGAACCAACCACATGAACCAGAATAACATAGAATGCTTATTTTAAAAGCAGTTTTCCAAACCTACTATATCCGACTTTGGAGTTGTGGCTTAGAAGTTTGCTTTTCTGTTTTGTTTTGAGAAGCTGCACATCAGAGAAGCAGCACTGCTCAGAATAAACGAGAGGCTTCTTCACCCAACTATCATACCCTTGTTGCCTCCCCTTCTAAGATCTAATTAGGAATCTTATGTCTACCATAGTAGATGTATGCTTGGCATATTTCCTCAATTCTGTGAGAAATTTTCGTGTATTTTTATATTAGAGAAAATCTAAATGAGGAACTGCTGTGTATGGGATCATTTTACAATATCCCAAGGGAAGAAGCCCTGGTGGTGAAGTGGGTTAATAGTTGGGCTACAAGTTACAAGTCTTGGAATCTCCCAGGGACCGTTTTACTTTGCTCTATAGTTGGGTCCTTATCTTACCAGAATTTACTGGATTGCAGTGAGTTGGTTTTTCAGTTTTGAGTAGTATTGAAGGTATGCATAGACTTCAATATCAACAATTGCATTCTTAGCTGCAGAAGTTCTTTTTTTATATATATAAGGGAGAGGTTTATATACAAGAGGAATTGAACATTGAGAAAGCATCCCAGCTCAGTCCAGTTGAAGATCATAAATCTGATATTAGCCCATATGTCCAATACCAATCTATAAAGTCCTCTTCAGGCTCAGGAAACACATGCAATGATGTCAAATACAGAACGGTCACAAGCCAGGGGATAGAAACTTTTTTTTTTAATAATTTATGTATTTATATAGATAGAAATATATCTCACATGAAAAATACACAGTTCGTAATAAAAAATAAGAAATGCAAAGGTAATAAATCTATAAAGCAGTACAAATGGCTCAGTGTCACTCACTTGCATGAGACAGCTAATACTGGCATTCCTTTGAGTCTTGAGGACCTCCAGGATAGAAAGTCTTTGAATCCAGTGGTGGTGTAATCATCTCAGCTAGCAGGAGCCTACATGTGGCTTCTCTAGGTTCAGGTATCTGGATCCATCAGGGTAGGTCCGTGTGGCTTCTCCTCAGGGATGGCTCTCCCTGTGATCCATCCTTGTCAGTGCTTCCAAAAGGAAGTACCAGATTTCCCAGAATTCTCAGACATGCCCACACAGAGGTCTCAGATTGACAGGCTAGACTCCAACTCTACACTCTGAATCCTCAAATTGACACCAGATTAGGTGACTGCCACACACTTTCCACAAACTCCACACTTAGATGCCTATCATTATCATCTCTATCCAGATTTGCATATTACCCATTTATACCACTTTGCTGCTCAGTATAATACAATGTGATTGATGTGGTGTGACAGCAGAGTATCTTTTTAAAAAAAAAACCTTCATAGGAAAAAAATTTAAGTGAGATATTAAGCAACAGGAGAATGGCAAATTGTGATGATGAACTATATGTTATATAGGCCATAGAATGAGAGCTATATTTATCATGGATAAGCCTTGCAGAGGCTTATATATAGTAATGCATTAGATATGATACCATTATATAAAGTTTAAAAGCAAAGCTGTGTATTAGTAAGTACTAGGATTTGTAGTAATCTTATAAAACATGCATAGAAGATAAATATCCAGTTTTTCTATTTTAGAAGAGAGGGAAGTGGAACCAAGGGTATGATGGTACATTGGGGTGTTAATCTAGTGCATGTGTTATTTTTTCATTGAAAAAAAAGAAAAAGCATAGACAATTTTAAAAGGTTTTCTATTGTGACTCAGCTAGTAAGCATTGACACCTCTATTGGTGTATATTCATTGCCATTGTATCAGTTCTGACTCAGAACAACCCTGTGGAACATGGTAGACTGCCCACTTAGCTTTCCAAACTGTTCACTGTTGTGAGTTGAAAGCCTTGTCTTACTCCATTGAGCAGCTGTTGCTTTTAAATTGCTAGTCTCACAATCAGCAACCCAATTGCTATCCCACAATGGCGCCTACGATATATTTTTAATTTTCACGTAAATTTTCATCAATCAGGCATAAACTGGCATGTGAACTGCAGCTGTATAGTCATAACCCACCAAATCAAACTCATGCTAACCAACTTAAATTGTTTAAAGAGCCTCGGTGGCACAGTGAGTTAGGCATTGGCTGTTAGTCACAAAGTGGGTGGTTTAAATCTACCAGATGCTCTGCATAGGAACAATTCTGAGAACTGCATGGTATTCCATTCTGTTTGCACAGTGTACCTGTGGATCAAAACTGACTTACAGGCACCAAAAACAATAAATACTCTTGCAGAAAAAGCATCTGTCATAGAGATTACAGTGTTGAAAATTCTTTAAGGAGTGATTCTACTTTATAGGATTCCTATGAGTTTGGAATCAATGGCAGTGGGTTTAGTTTGGTTTTTAAGTTGGTTGGGTATTTTATTCATTCACATTTTAAGATGAGCTATGTTTCCTGGCCTTTAATCCTAGCAGCGCTTATAAATTTGGAAGGGAAATATGGTTATCTCCTATGAAGATGTACAGCCTTTGAGATCCAGTATAGCAGGGGTTCTTAGCCTGAGTCATCTTTTTGGGGGTCAAACGACCCTTTCATAGGGGTTGCCTGATGTATAACAATATCAAGGGCTGCACCCCAGTGGCGTCGTGGTTGTGCGCGGGACTGCGGCTCACTGGGACGGAGGTTCAATTCCAGCAGTGGGGCTAGGCCTCCTACTCGCACCACCGGAGAGCAGTGATGCTCCCCGCCCCCCCCCCAAAAAAAAAAAAAACAATAGCAAAATTACAGTTATGAAGTAGTAACGAAAATAATTTTATGGTTGGGGGCTTACCACAACATGAGGAACTTGTATTAAAGGGTTGCTGCATGAGGAAGATTGAGAACCACTGCAAGTCTAGGGTAGCTATGAGTTAGAATCGATTAAGTGGCAGTGGATTTGATTTTTGTTGTTTTAAACTCTTGTAAACAGAAGACAACATGGAAACAAATTCCTTTTAATCATTATTCTTTCATTTACTCTTTAAAATTCAGGTGGTTGCAAACTTTTTTTTGGGGGGGGGGGGGGACATAGTACCATAGTGAATTTGTTTTAGAAATTTCTATTTAAACTTATGACATGGTTATTTATGACATGAGATTTATGACATTATGACTATTATAATTGGGTAATATATGAATTTTTAGGTTTGCAAAAACAATTAGTTAAATTTGTGTTTGAAGAGAGATGTATCACTTGATGTTTGAAGTATGACCTTGAATTTCTCTTTTAAAAAGTTTGCAATTGGGCTGAGCCCTAGTGGGGTAGTGGTTGTGCGCGGGACTGCGGCACACTGGGTTGGAGGTTCAAATTCAGCAGCAAGGCTGGGCCTCCTACTCCCATCAACAGAAGGCAGTGATGCCCCCAAAACAAACAAACAAAACAAAACAAGTCTGCAATTGTAAGGTATTTGTTGGAGACTTTGTTTTCTAAGTAGTTGCTTCAGGGTAAGAGGGTGGTTGCCAAATTGTATAGAGTTTCTTTGTGAGTTGATAATTGACATATCTGTGAATGTAGTAAATCCACTGAATTTACAGAAAGTGCATGTGCCATGCGTGCACACAAATGTATACAAGGCAGGCATCCCACTCTAAGCAAATTACCTCTTGGGGTGGAGCCCCCCAAATTACTATTTTCTAGAGCTCTTCAGATGATATCAATGTGGAACCATGGTTTTGAACATAATACCAGTAGGTCGGTCTCAGGCCCTCCGCCAACCAGTGAGGGAGCACGGGGGTTGTAGAGAGGAGAAACTCTGACGCTTTCTAAAGAGCATGCTTCGCTTCCTTTGCCTCCTTTTTTTTAAAGGTCATTTTATTGGTACATATTGCCCTCGTTACTTTCTAAACATTTACTTTCTATTTGAGCCCTTGGTATCAGTTCCTCTTTTGTCCCTTACACCCTTGTGACCCCTTGATAGATTATAAATTATTACTATTTTCATATCTTGTAGCATTCTTTTTTTGGGGGGGGAGAGCATCACTGCTCTCCGGTGGTGGGAGTAGGAGACTATTTTCATATCTTATACTGACCACTGACTCCCTTCCCCCGTAGTTTCTCTTATTTGTCCCCCTTGATTGGGGGAGCTAGTGTGCTGTGTCAGTCATTGCATTTGGTGCGTCCTTTATTGTTTTAAAATCTTTGGAACACATACTGACACTTCATGCATACTTAGAAGATTTTTAGTTCTATTTTTACAAATACTATGGGATCATAAATTCAAATCAGTCTTGGCCCAACACTATGATTGACCACCTTTCACGTGTATTTTGCCTTGGTAGCATAGTGGGTTACACCTTGGGCTTCTAACTACATGATCGGCAATTCAAAACCATCAGCCACTTCAGTAGAGAAAGATGGCACTTTCTACTCCTGTAAAGAATTACAATCTTGGACTTGATGGCAGCGAGTTTGGTTTTTTGATGCCTTCAATTTGGACATGTTAGTTATACTTTTAAATTTAAAATAATTAATAGAAAAGTTCATTAAAATTATGAAAATGGTTTTGGGCAAAAATATATGAGTATTCATGGATGTTTATAATCTGATTGGTCTATGCTACATAAGATCAAAACACAGTGATTGTCAACTGCAGTTCAAAATGCTCTAACTTACATAATGTTATTAAATTTTAAGACTTCATTCTCGTCTTTTTCTTAGATTTAATAACAATAAATGAAGACCATAATAAAAAGACCCCCTACTTAGCCCAACAAGTAATTACTTTGTAAGTATTACTCTCGGTCTCCTCATTATTACTGCAAAGATTACTCTTGTTCTGTTGTTATATTTTGGTTTGTTTGCATATTTGTTTACTCAGTTACCTACCAACCTACCATTCCCTTTAGAATGACACTTCAGCCTCCTTCATATTCAAGATTGGTGTTAATTTAATTCCATTTAGAACAAAAATAATGCTATTGTCTTAAGTTTTCAATTTATGAGATACTTTACAGCCAATTCCTATTACCTATGAGTCAAAATTTTAAGCCTTCTTCAAAGAAATTTTAAAATAAGTAATGGTAATTAATTGTTCAGATTTGTTGGTTAACCATCTTATGGTTTATGACAGGGGTCCTCAAACTTTTTAAATGGGGGCAGGCCAATTCACTGTCCCGCAGACTGTTGGAGGGCCACACTATAGTATTTTTTTTTTTAAAAAAACTATGAGCAAATTCACGGTGGGCCACATATGAGTCGGCTGCTAAGCAGGATAGCAATGGTGGCAAAAAACACTCCGGGGGGTTGGATAAATGTCCTCACTGGACCACATGTGGCCTGTGGGCCGTAGTTTGAGGTTGGTTTATAAGTTAACATATCTAACTTATATTTATATTAAGTTAGTAGTTCCTCGTGTTGGTTTATGTTAGTATATTTTCTACTAGAAAAAGATTTTAAGAATTTATATGGTTTCACATGTTGTTAGATGATACTTCGGATGCCTTGGTGAAGAGCTTAAATTTAGTTGTTAAACTTTAGGAGCAGAGGATACAGGAAATAGTTCCCTTTTCTATATACACAAACACAGCTTTCTTCGAATAAGAAATATTTCTTTCTTGATATATTTAATTTTAAGAAACTTGGAAATTCTGAGAAAAAATTTTAACTAGGTAACAGAATATACATGTAGGAAAACTCATAGATCAAGATAACGCTAAATTTATAAACCCTATTTTAAGCCATAAAATTTAAATTTTTAGGACTGAGCCCCGGTGGCGTAAGTAGTTGAGTATGGGACTGCAGCCCGCGGGCTTGGCGGTTCAAATCCAGCGGCGGCTCTCAGGAGTGGCACTGGGTAGCGCCCACGACCACCAGAGGCAGTGATGCCCAAAAGCAAAACAAAAAAAATAAAAAATGTTCTTACAACTGTTTCAATTCTTAATATGGCACACTTAATTCGATCAAGTCGATTCTGACTTGTAGTGACCCTGTAGGACAGGGTAGAACTGCTCCTGGGGGTCTCTGAGATGGTAACTCTTTATGGGAGGAGAAAGCTTCCTCTTCTCCCCAGGAACGATAAACATTATGCCACCAGGGCATTAACCGAAAACTAGAAACCCACTGCAGTCAAGTTGGTGCTGACTTATAGAGACTATAGGTTGGGACAGAACAGCCCCTGACATCATTTCTGAGACTGTAAAGCCCCATCTGTATCCACTGATCTGGTAGTTTTCAACTGTGACCTGTCAGAGTAACCAGTCTCTGACAGTCATGGAGGGTCCATAGGCACAATTGTACAGAGATAATATATAGAGATCATAGTAAAGTCATAGAAGATAGGAAAGGTAGGAGAGAAGATATCAAAAGGAGTCAGACACATTTCATGGTAGCATGCTCATCTCAGCCCCTCTTGGTAGTCCATGTGGAGGTAGTTGACAGGAGGAGAGGCAGTCTCTTTACTGTTTGGGGGCTTTTATAAGTAGACATTAGTCATGCAAATTTAGGAGTTACTTCCTTCCCAAGGTGGGTGGTAATCACAGTAAAGTCCCTGAGCTGATAGGTGAGAAAACCTAATATCTGCATTGGGGGACGCTAGTGAAGGGGGATGGGCACCATGGTGGGAGGAGATAATCAGGGAATGTCTGCTTCTCTAGTGAGACAGAATTAACCATGTAGAGGAGAATCTGTGGGAATGATGTGTACAGCAGGATAATGTGTTTGGACTTTATCTCGAATCTAGCTTTACAAATTCCTTCTGTTATAACTTAGGGAATATAACACTGGTTATATTTCCCTCAGCAATCGTTTCCCACAGTGATCTTGCAGGTAGCAACCCATAGCATAACCACTATGCCATCACAGCTCCTTTAAAATGGCCAGGCTTAACTGGATATTAGCACTTCAGGTGCTTTTCTCTACTTTGTAGTGACGTTAGAGATGCGTAGGAGAATGTTGACTTATGTATAAGAGATCTACCGTTAGCCTCAATGTGAAATGGTCGATTTTAAGGGTAAAGTCAGTTAGATGTAAAATATTTAATAAACTCATTTGAAAAGTATTAGCCATAAACCGTATATCACATTTGTCTTGTTCTTTCCCCCTTTTACTTTTACCTTTCGAAAATTAGAATAGAAACATGCAAATCCCCAATGAATGCTATATAATCTCCTGGAAGTCACCTTGGCCTATCTTCAATTTAAAAATGTTTTTAAAATCTTTGGATTAATGTTGTACTCCTACTTTAAAAGTGTCTACATTCAAAAATAACTTAAGTACTAATTTTTTTCTCCTTTATAAATTAGTAAGCATCGGGCTGAGCCCCGGTGGCGTAGTGGTTGTGCGCGGGACTGCGGCCTACTGCGATGGAGGTTCAATTCCAGCAGTGGGGCTGGGCCTCCTACTCCCACCACCGGAGAGCAGTGATGCCCCAAAACAAAAAACAAAAAATAAATAAATTAGTAAGCACCATGAACCTTTTCCTGCATACTACAGAATTTTTTAAAGAATAGATTGCATTCCATATTTCATGATTGTGTCGCTTTTTGCTGTCCTAGATGGTATACCTAGAATTCTCTTTTAATTTCATATTTTTAAATGTTGATGCCACCAGTTATACTCAGAAAAATGAGTACATTGTACTGATAATAATCAATGATCTTGCCATTGTTTAAGAGAAAGGTTTTTTTGTAAAAGCAATCCATACTAAGTAGTAAAACAGGAGATAAAGGAGAAAATTTAGTATTTGTGCTATCTGTGTTAAACATGCTGGAGACAAACTACTTTGTATTTTAATAGATGTACTAAATATGCCTGCTATCAAGAGCTATTCTGATTAAAAAAGTGATTAAAATCCATTCATCACATTGGACTATAGTTATGATAAATTCTTAGAAATGTTTTCAATTAAAACTATACTGACATAATCATACCATTCTTAAAATATTGTCTATCTTTGAATTATAAATAGAATATAAATTAAGGCTGATAATACTTAGGAAAAAAATCAGAATGTGTGGCAACAAGTAATCGATGGGATTGCAAGTTAACATTGGTTATGTTGTCATTAAAAATGCCTTTGCAGGGCTGAGCCCTGGTGGCGTAGTGGTTGTGCGCGGGACTGCGGCCCACTGGGACGGAGGTTCAATTCCAGCAGTGGGGCTGGGCCTCCTACTCCCACCGCCGGAGAGCAGTGATGCCCCAAAAAAAACAAAAAAAAAAAAATGCTTTTGCATGATACACTAAGCAGAACTGAGAATTCTAGTACTGTAGATCTATTTTAGTAGATATTTACACTTTAGTAAGTTGATAAGCTATTGTCCACAAGAAAAATAGTAATCATGGTGAACAGTTTTTCAAATGAGGAACTTTATTGGGGGGGTGGGGGAGATGATTGGTGTGAGCCAAAGGAAGGAAGGGGAGCTATTTGGTGGGGGGGGGGGGCAGTTCAATTGATGGTCTCTCAAATGCACTGCTTTCAAG
This sequence comes from Nesogale talazaci, assembly GCA_004026705.1. Lineage (NCBI taxonomy): Eukaryota > Metazoa > Chordata > Mammalia > Afrosoricida > Tenrecidae > Nesogale > Nesogale talazaci. The sequence continues at coordinate 17,586 of PVJH01002091.1, read as the reverse complement.
TCTGATGCATAGCAAACCCATAGGGCAGGGTAGAACTACCTGTGTGATTTTTCAGAGACTATAACTTGGTGGGAGTACAGAAAATATAGCGGTGTGGTTGAACTGCTGACCTTGAGGATAATAGCCCAGTATGTAACCCAAGAAGGCATGGAAGAAGAATGATACTTTTATGACTTTTTCCTTTGGGAATTTAATACTCTGTTCAGAACATTTGGGAAGTAGTTGGGCACCATCTAGTTGTAGTCTTGAATGCAAGCTCCTTGTACATGAACAAATACAAATGTATATTTGTACTTTTAGCAAATCTGTCTACATACAGAAATGAGTATATTATAGTGTCCATATCTCCATTTTTCTCAATTTTCTACTCTGTTTTCTGACTCCTATTTGACCTCTGTCCTGTAACTTAACAGAGCTAAGTACATGCCCCAATAGCCCAGAAACAGCAGTGAATGCTGGAGAACCCTGGGGAAAAATTAAGAATAACAAGCTCAAATATCTGAAAGTTACCTAAATGCAATGAAATACTTTGAGAAAGAAATCCTGCAACTATCATACACTGAAATTAATGCAGAAAAGAAGAACAGCTCATCAAGAAGCTTCCAACCAAGAAAAGTTCAGGACCAGGTGGCTTCACAGGGGGATTTTACCAAATATTCAGTGAGAAACCAATTCTACACATACTATTCATTCTGTGAAATAATCATAAGCCTGATACCCATGAGTAAAAGAAAAAAAAACAGATTAATATCCTTCTTGAACACAGACACAAAAATTCTGAACAATATAATCCAATAACATATCAAAGAATAATTTGCCATGGGCTGAGCCCTGGTGGCGTAGTGGTTGAGTGCGGGACTGCGACCTACAGGCTTGGCGGTTCAAATCCAGCAGCAGCTGTCCAGGAGCAAGATTGGGCCTCCCACTTCCACCAGAGGGCAGTGATGTTCCCCCTCCCCCCCCCCAAAAAAAAAACAACAACAATAATTTGCCATGATCAAGTGGGCTTCATATGATGTGTAAGCTAGGATGGTTCAACATCTGAAAAACTTAACCAATGTAAGTCACCACAAAAGACAGATAAAAGAACTGCATCATATCAGTAAATGCAGAAAAGACTGGCAATATCCTACAACCATTTCTGATAAAAACACTCAAAATAAGAATAAAGGGGGAATTCTTCAACATAGTAAAGGCCAAATAGGAAAAACTAACAGCCAGTGACACTCTGAATAAGGAAAAACTGAAGCTATTTCCTCTGGGAATGGGAATCAGACTAGAATGTCCCCTATCACCGTTCTTATTCAACCTTATGCTAGAAGTCTTAACCAAAGCCATTAGGCAATAAAAACAAATCAAGGGAATACAATTGGGCAAAGAAGAAATAAAATGCTGATTATTTGCAAGTGATTATGATTTCATGTGTAGAAAACCCCAAAGACCCCACAAAAAGATGGGAAGCAATTCGGGCATTTGGTAAAGTAACAGTGTACAAGATTAACAAGCAGAAATCAGTTGGATTCCTTTATACCTGTGAAGAGCGCATTGACAGATAATCAAGAAAACAATGGTAAAAGCCACTAAGAGAAAACCGGTCGACACTTCCTTATATAGCTCTGTACAGTAGTATAACCCAACAATCCCACACTTAGGTATGTATCCTAGATAATATAGTCATTTGTAAAAGTGACCAGATTTTAAGAGAGACACCATTGACAGAGGGGTGTGGGAGGAGGGGTTGTTCTTAATTAAAAATTTGGTCTCTATGGAGCAACAAAAATGTTCATAGAATGCAAAAATAGTACTGTAATTTATTTTAATTTTAAGATGCCACAGGACATTAAATTGTTAAAAAGCGGGATGCCTGGTCACCTTACCATTGGGCCAAGAGGGTGCTTAGAGAAGTCTCGTGAAAAACGAAAGATTATGAAAATTTTTCATGAGCCTTTCAAAGCCCTTTTATATGTACAATAAGACATTCATGACAATATTGCACATAAATGCAATGAAGCAATACAGCAATAGTCCAGGAAATATTTTACAACATGGACAAGCTTAGAGAACAGTATGAGTGAAATACGTCTGTCACAACAGGACAAATAATGAACAAGACAACTATTATTAAAACAAAATATACTTACATAGAGGAAAATGTCAGATATTAGTATCCTAGATAATCTACTTTGGACCTGCTACTTTTCCTTCATCTGATCTGGGGTACAAAACAGTGTCTCCTGGGTAAGTTACTTCTGTAACTGTAATCAACTTGTGCTACCTCTCTAGCACATACACTGTTGGTTAATGTTAAGCTGCAGTCCACTGAAACCAGAAATGTGTTTCAAATCTTACTATAAATTTTGATTCAAAGAGTATTTAATGAACACTTATTTACCTGTGAATATAAGTTCATATAAATTTAAGATTAGTTAATGTAATCAACAGAGCTATGAAGTAAGCATTAATAGCCCTATTTAAAAAAAAAAACAGCCAAGACTCAGTGTATTAAAATAACTTTTGTAAGATACCAGTTCATAGGACAAGGAGCCAAGACTTCAAAGGTTTTGGTTCCAAATTTATTGTTTTGTATCATTAGCTTATGATTTACTTTTTTCCATTGCTTGTTAGAAATTCACCCATAGATCCTGTTGTACTCAAGATGATTTTACAGCTTATAAAGCACGACTAAGTCTTTTAAGTTATTTGTTAAATACAATAATAGCCTTATATAAACTGGGCAGTGATATATTAAAGCAAGCGTAAGAATTTAAATAAATATTTGCCAAACTAAAATGTTAATAGATCAAAATTGGAATTGTAGGAAGGTGAGAGAAGAAACTATATACAATTTGTTTTTGTGTTTTTCAAAATTTATTAAACTCTGCTACCTAACTCTTCTCTAATATCTAATCTATTACTATGTAAAGATCCTCATTTACTCAGCTCTAAATTAAAGTTGGCTTTTTAGAAAGTAAGACATTTTTTATCTCACTGTTCAAGAATAATATTTTTAAAATTTTAAGATCATGAGATTGAAAGATCAAAATACATCAAAAGCCAGGAGAAGTCATTTAAGTGTCCATATCCCAAGGTAGACAATCCTGCTAAATAATTATAAAGGACAAGAACTGAATGGTTCTGTTGTCTTATTGCAAGGTGAAGACATGCACAGGTATACATTGAAAGTAAATAAAGTATTGCTGCTAGGGTTCAAGTTCACACTTGCATGAGTTTATTATAAAAAAAGTTTTTAAACAATGAGTTTATTATAAACAAAGATTGTCTCTGCAATCATTGAATGGCTGCAGACAAGTTCTCTAAGTTACATAATTTCTTGCAGTGCCTTCAAAAATAGGGTACATGTTGGGCCAAGCAAATAAATTATTTTGAGGTTGGGGCTAATATGCTATTTTCAACAAAAACTGAATAACTGAAGCTTTGAAACAAGTTTATGGAAATGCTGCCACACACAAAACAACAGTTTTCAGGTGGATCAAGCATTTTAAGGAAATCCAGAAAGACCCAAGAGAAGCCACTGGACAGAAAACCGTTAACTTCATTGAATGAAAACACTACCTGAAGTCCAAAACCTCCTGGAAGACTGTACAGTTATCATTGATGGAAGATCTACTGAAGTTGGGACCTCCTGTGTTTTGACATTTTTAGGGTTTTTTTTCTGCAAGCTTTTGGCTGGATGGGTTCCAAACGTATTATTCAAAGAATAGCTAGCTCTTAAAACTAGATGTAAGGATGTATGAATTGTGATAAAGAACTGTAAGAGTCCCCAATAAAATGATTTTTAAAAAACAAAAACTGGATGCAAGATCAAAGCTAACACTTTTATGGAATGAGTTATAATCGAAGATAAATTTTGTATTTGTCAAGTCGATTCAGAGAACAAGGACTAATCTAAATAGTGACTTTCCAGGAAATGTGCGTCATTGAATTCAAGAGGTTAAATCAGAAGATTATGGTGACAGGTCTATGATATTTTCTTTTTGTTTTGTTTTGTTTTTTGGGGGGGCATCACTGCTCTCGGTGGTGGGAGTAGGAGGCCCAGCCCCACTGCTGTAATTGAACCTCCGTCCCAGTGGGCTGCAGTCCCGCGCACAACCACTACGCCACCGGGCCTCAGCCCGTATGATATTTTCTTTACAGACATGGGATGTTCATTAGAGCTTAAGAAGATTTAAGAAAACTGAAAGCTGCATTGATAGAAAAAAGTAATATTGCACCAATGATTTCTTTTTCTACAAAAAAAAATGCACTGTCCCATTCTTCAAGAGTAGCAAGGGCTATCCTATAAGAACAGCATCAGGGAAATTTTCCCAATCTATAATATACCCCTGATACTGCCCCTTCAGATTTCATCTTGTTCTGCAAACTCAAATGAATATTTTAAATGAACATAACCTTTCACGGATGTCAAACTGCCCTTTTGACATGGTGAAAAATGAAAAGCAATTATTCAGGAAAAGGAGAATTATAAGAAATATCCCTTACAGAATTGTTTAGACCCAGATTAGAAGGGAATGCCTGTGCTGAACCCTGGTGGCGGCGTTGTTGAGTGCGGGACTGCAGCCCACAGAGTTGGCGGTTCAAATCCAGCAGCAGCTCTCCAGGAGCAAGGCTGGGCTTCCTACTCCCATCAGGACAGTGATGTCCCGCCCCCCCCAAAAAAGGAATGCCCAGAAATAAGGTTAATACTTTTTGGGGGATGGGGCATCACTGCCCTCTGATGGTGGTAGTAGGAGGCCCAACCTTGCTCTTGTAGAGCTGCTGCTGAATTTGAACCTTCAACCCAGTGGACCGCAGTCCTGCACACAACCACTACACCAGCAGGGCTCAGCCCATTTTTATATTTTTGTTCAGTAAAGATTTCTATGATTTTTTTAGCACATTATTTTAACTTTTGTGTGATGTATGTATGCTTTTTTTCTTTCTGATTTTGAGTCTTAACCATTCTCCAGATAACTTTTTTTTTCGAACCCTACTCTCCTTTTATCTTATGAGAAAGTTGCTTTTCTCTTCTTTTAGCTGGAAAACTTGAAAGCAGATAATTAAAGGATGAAACATTGTTGCCAGTGGACAAGCAAAGGAGTAGAGAAATGACATGGGCCATAGCGGGAAACATTGCCATACAGCTAGTTCCTTGTAGATAGAGGATAGTATGAAACCAGTTGTCTGTTCAAGACAGTACTCAATACTGAAAGTTATTGTCTACATGCAAAAATTGATGTTCATTGGACAGGTCAATATTAACCAGGAAAGTTGAGGTGATAATCTGGAAAAGAGAATTTTACATTGTCATCAAAAGTGGGGATACATGTATCTTGAGTATTATGTGTCTTTAAGTTCTATCTATATCGGACAAAGTTGACAGTAGTGAAAGATTATTGTAAAATTTTTTAAGGAATGGAAAGGAGTTTAGGAGCACTTTGAACTCTATCAGTAGCTGTAGTTTAAACTTTTAGACCTAGTTGGGAATATACAACTTGAAAGAATAGAGAACTAGAAAATAATTTATTAGAGCATGTAACTTCCGGGGCTTTGGAGAATCCGTGGGAAAGGATAAGCTCTACATTTAAATGGAGAGTAACGGTTCTGTTTGCTTCTTACTTGGTAGCTACAATGGCATTATGCTCGGTCAGTCTTTTGCCCACCCATAAATATGTCCTTGTTCTTTTCTAACTTAAAGACCATTTCACCCTTAAAAATTATAACCACTCTATAGCACTCTGGAACGTTGGTGATATAGTGAACATATGTTGGACTAATTATGAGATAGTAGTTTGAAACCCAAACCTGCCCATGGGAGAAAGATGGGGTTTTTTAACTCCTATAAAGAGTTACAGTCTGGGAAATTCATGTTCTTAGGGGCATTAAGAGTCGGCATCCACTTGATAGCAGTCTGAATCTATAACACACCTAACAATTCATCTTTATTCCTGACTATACACCAAGGATTTCATTTTGAATGCATCCACCGTTAGTGTTCATGGAAGCAAAAGTCTAGAATATCAAAGAACATATTACACTGGGCAAATCTGCATAAGACCTCTGTTAAAGAGCAAGGATGTTGAAAACTATGTCTGACTCGAACCATGATGTTTTCAGTCATTTCATGTGAAAGTAGGACAATGAATAAGATAAACCAAAGAAGAGTTGATGCCTTTTAATTACAGCATTGGCAAGAAATATTGACAGTACCGTGAAGTGCCAGAAGAAACCTATTTTGTCCCAGGTACTTTGAGTATGTTATCAGGAGACTCGTTCCTACAAAAGGATATCATGCTTAGTAAAGTGCAGGGTAACCAAAAAAGAGGAAGGTCTTCAAGATGATATATTTTATACATGGCTACAATGGGCTCCAAATCGATTGTGATGATGGCATAGAACCAGGCAGTGCTTTCTTTTGCGTATTTGATTGCGGTCAACTTAATAGCATCTAACCCATATCAAACCATCTAGACCAGGAGTCAACAAATTTTTGAGACAGAAGAGCCAGTCCTGTCCCTCACAACATTTAAAAATTACCTGAGAGCCAGAAATATATTTTTACGAACAAATGAAATTGCCATTACCTGAGTGATAATTGTTGAAATTTTTCAGCTTTACTTCAGAGTCACATATGGCTCGCAAGCTGGCTTGCCACCTGCAATTTGCCAATCCCTGTAATAGACTAATGGTTTCAAAGATGTCTGCACATCGTATTTGAATGGTAGAATGTTCTCGTGGTTAAAAAATAGGAAATATTATATGTGGATCCTAATTATACAAATCTTGATACTTACCAAAGTAGAATCTAGTTAGAATGCCTTTTGAGTATCTTGATTCTATGAATGATACAAACTTAAGCCACCACGACTCCTCTGCCCTAAATAGGGATTTTGTATATCAGAATTAACGGCAAGAGGTTTACAGTCTCTAGTAAATATCTGTGATTAACATTACCTTTTTGGTCTTGAGCATTTATATCCATTCAGAATAAGAGTTAAAATAATTTTAATCTGTGACCTAAATTGTATATATTTTTAGACATTTAAAATTTTTGATTTCTTTTTTTGTGTGTGTGGCATCACTGCCCTGGTAGAAGTAGCAAGTCCAGCCTTGCTCCTGGAGAGCTGCTGCTGGATTTGAACTGTCAACCCTGTGAGCCGCAGTCCTGCAAACTACCACTAAGCCAACAGGTCTCAGCCTAAATTTTGATCTTAATAGTAATGAAAAAACTCCATTAGTAAAATTGTCATGTTTAGACTTCATAACTTAAGGCATTGCTTAAGTGTATTTTAAGTGTATGGTTATTTTTAATTGTCCTCCAGGTATAATTGCTTAGCAAGCCATTTGTATATGTTCTATTGCCTTTGAGCTGTGAACATGTTTCAAGTATAAGGGAAAAATCAGATCTTACCAAGATTGTAGGACATTTTATAGTTGCTGAACAAAATTTCATATCTTCTGAAAATAAACTTTTTTCTTCTCTAAACTTTGAATCAGACTTTCAAAGTATTTTATTATCTCAGATTGCTCGAAATGAAAATATGAAGAAAAATATCTTCCCAGAGGTGTTTATTTTAAAATATTGATAGTGAAAATTACAAAACTGTCTTTTAAGTTAATGATCTATTAGAGATTAAATGAAGAATTGAGAAAGTATGGAATGTTTGCTATTTGGGAATGATCCAATAAAGAAACTAGTGGCTTTGGAGTTGGCACCCAATTCATGATAACCTCATGTGTGTCAGTAGAATTGTACTACATAGTGTTTTCAGATTACCATGCTTTCAGAGGCCTCTGGGTAAATGGTTTTTTGCTTCTTGTAATCTTAATTATTAAATTACGCAGCTTTAAAATGGCATAATAAATGAAACATGGATTTCTGAATTTATAGGATTAGCTAGATAGATCTTTTAGTACTGGCCAACAAAAGTACATAGAAATTTAATATATTAAAAGAAATATGTGACATTGTTCTTTGTTTAAAAAATTGAAGCAGATTTAAGTACTGTAGTGGCAGTGGCGACTATCTCACTTTTGCATTTTAATTGTGGAATTGGTGAAGAATATTCAAAGTACCACTGAAAGGACAAATGCAGAGTGCTTCTTAGGGGCAGGCCTGGTGAGACTGTCTCACATATCATGGCAGCAGCAGAAAAAGAGGAAAACCCTTGACAACAGGGCTTGATAATAGTGGCTGCGACAATGGGCTCAAGCCCAGGAATTGTTAGGAGAATGGCACAGGACTCGTGGTGTTCTCATTGCATTGTGCACAGGGTCACTGACTCCACCCGGTCTGCTAACAGCACCTCACAGTGACAGTATTTCAGTTTAGTTTTAAGTAGAAGTAACTTTTTAAAAATTTCAAAATCACAGATTGTTTTATTTTTATTTAAAGGCACCAAGTTAATACATCTTTCTAAAGCCTTACAGTTTTATAATTACTATACTGAAATCCAACTTTAGGAAACTAACTCCCCGAATAAAAAGAGAAAAGTTCAGCATAGAATGATGGTTGTATTTTTCCAAAATTATCTAAGGGATAATTGGTTTATTTGAAGTATTGAAATATTTTATGTGACTTTTAGTCTTTCTTTAAAGCATATTTGAATCTTCTAACTTATAATAATTGAAACTGAGTTGTGTCATTTCATATTATTTTGGGGTTCCCCCACCCCTAAAATTAAGACTAATCAGCTTGATGAAAGTCTTTTGAAAGGTATACCTCAAGAACAGGCTGCAGTTTGTAAATTTTGCTTTCAATTTTGCTTTTACCAACTTTTGTGAATTAACTTTTTTTATAAAAGGGAAAAAGCACTTATACATGTTAAAATTTTTATTGATCTGTATTGACTAAATTGATAAAGAAAACTTCTTTCCTCATATTAATTAAAAGCTTTTTTTCCTCTCACATTAACTATATTTGTGTTCATACCTTTTAGCACTGTGCTTGGCACACTGTAGTGGACTTTCATTATTTGATGTAAAAATAAACTTCCTGATGGTATGTAAAAGTTCTAAAAATAATTGTGCATATTGTGTCAGTGTTAAGAGTCCAAAAATCTTTTTGTTTTTAAAATTTATTTAAAAATAAACAAGTAGAAATCAATTTGATTCTGATTTACCCTCCCCACCCCCACCCCCATAAAAGAAAATGTTCTTTGTATTCTTTAGGCTCTCATGTTTGTTTAAATTTGTTTAAAAAGCAAAACCTTGGAGTAACGTAGCAGCACATAATGGTTTGTGAATTTTGAAAAGGTGCAGGCCATATTGTGCTGCCTCAAGAATACAAGGATCTGATCTTCTGAAGACAATGTATTTCTTTTATCCATAGCTGTTGTGATACCAAAGCCAGCCGTGCCTTAGCAGCACGTAAATATTGGTGTTAAGATGGTACAATTATCTCCAGTATTAACTGTGCTGCTGAAGTAAGGTTGACCACATTCTACATTGTATTTTAATGGAGAATAACTTAGCCGGTGTAATTTTAATTTATTGATAGTACTTTCAGTGTTGATATGTTTTGCATAATTTTATAAAAAAAATAGGTAGTATCAACATATTTCAGATCTTAAGTGTCATCAGGATTTTATTAAGCTTTTATTATATGATAAAAATGTTAAGCGTAAGTATTTTCAGTGTAAGTGTTCAGATTTTTTACTTAATGTAAAACAAACATTTCCCTTTTATTTCTTTACTAAAATAAAAGTACTTGGAAGTTATTTGCGTATCTTATAAATAAGTGTGCATTATGTAAAATATATTGTGATTTTTCAATTGAATTTGAGATAATTTTCAGTGATTAAGAAGTAGCATGGAAGTCATAGCTGACTTTCTCCAGCTTCCCATAGTGAGGAGAATCCATCTCCACAATAGACAAAAGCCAACTGCTGCAGGACTGTAGTCAGATAGTCCTACACACCCTATTTTTCTTTTAACCTAGTCTGACACCAACCATTCCTCCCACAAGACTATTTATCTGCTGGATTCTATCATACCGAGGAATCACCACATGACACTACAAACATTATCCTATGGAAGTGAAGTGAACAGGTTACCACAAGCCAGAATCACAAAACATTGAGGATGTTGGGACTACGACAGCAACTCTCCTCAGGGAGCACCCAATTCCCACTGGTCAACCTCTCAGTCCTTGACCTTTGCCTTTATGGGCCAGGAAGCCTACTCATTGCCCAGCCTTAATCTCATCCCTTCTCACTGGTTCCTCACCTGCCTCTGCCTCTTCATTCACATTATTGGTGGGTGGTTCTTTCATAATGGTTCCAAGATTCCTGCATCAGAGGTGGCTGTCAAATACACTGAAGAATGGCAAAACTGACCAGTACTGACAAGTTAGTCATCACTGCTTATTTGTATGGCCCCACTCATTCATTTGGTGAGAGTTAAACAGAAATGGATAGGAGAGACATATTTAGTTCTAAATATTTCAAATATTCAATAAGGTAGGAGGGAAAGTAAAAAAAGAGGGGAATTACATTCTTGAAATTCTAGTCTTAAAATTGCATGAAAGCATGCAAAATGAAATGTAAGAAAAATCTTCACAACAGCCAACTTATTCACCGGGCACATAAGTAAAAGAAACTCAAAAGTAATTTGCTACATATAAACCTTAGCAGAAGACTTGTTTAACAGACTCAATATTTTAAAATTTAGGCGTTTGATAAAGGTCTTAAAACTATAAGGCCTTGTTTACTTTTTAATGTTCAGTGTTTAACTTCAAGGTAACACCAAAAGTTAGTATTTTCTTATTAATTTTATAGGTGCAAACTAAAATAAATTTTTTTTGAAACCTAAAGGAGTTATGTTGTTTTTTTTACCTTCTACTCATATTCTCTCATATTCATATTCTTTGCCAGCCACTCAGTAAATACTCATGTTCAGAATAAGAGGAAAGTACTTTCTATGGCTTATCTTACCTCTTTCAATTATAACTAGAAGAATATCTACAGAGTAAATAAGGGGATTAAAAAAACTGAAATTTTTCTTTGGTTAAAGCTATATATGTATTTTTTTTTTTACAAAACAATCTTATCACCTTCAATGTACTCTCTATTACACATAATACATTTGTCAGATCTGTGATTACATTCTTTTGGGGAGTGGGCATCACTGCCTCTGGTGTCGTGGGCACTACCCAGTCCTGCTCCTGAGAGCCCGCCAAGCCCGTGGGCCGCAGTCTTGCACTCAACCACTTATGCCACCGGGGCTCAGCCCACGATTACATTCTTAGAAATATTTTTTTTAAACTCATCTGCTTAGATGGCTGACAACACATGCCTCCCTTGTTTTTTACTTCACTTCTACATCAAATTGCTGTCCTTTCATGTCCCTTTTTGTTCTTGGAAACAAAAACAAGTCACACAAGTGAGGTCAGGTACTTGGGGCAAGAGAGACATGCTGTTTTTCGCCCCAACCTGGTGCACTGAAATGACTGAGCAGGTGCATTGTGGCAAAATCAGTCCCCATTACCACAAATCAAGTCTTTGTCACGCGCTGTTAAGCAATCTTTTCAGAATCCTTAAATAGAAAGTTTGATTAACAATGGTGGAACAAACTCCAAATGCACTGCGTTGCCATTTTCTTCTATTCGAGAAGTTGTCGGCCATCCAGAAGTAGGTTTGTCATCTATCGACGGGTCACCTTTTTTGAAATGAGAAAACCACTCGTACACTTGAGGTTTTTTCCTATAGTACTATCCTTGTAAGCTGTGTTCATCATCATCAACAGTTTCTGTTGCATTTTTACTGAGAAGGAAACAAAATTTCACAGCCACACACCTTTCTCTTAAATGGCCATCATGAAAAACAAGGTTCAAGGGAAACTTTATGAAAAATTCACTGATCGGAGAGAATCTGCCCAGGCAACGCCACTGGGTGCATTTACAGCGAGTAGCTTAATGCTTGCCTTGTGGGGAAAATGTGTACTAAAGCTCCACCCAGTAGAACTTTTTTCTGTTTTTAGTGGAGTTTTTTGGAAGTGGGGGGTAATACTCCCTTTTATATTTCAGATTTGTTTTCTTGTGATCTCAAAAGTAAGTCTTTGTAGATGACTTTGTGTGTGCGTGTTTGTGGGCATCACTGCCCCCTGGTGGGAGTAGGAGACCCAGCCTTGCTCCTGGTGAGCTGCTGCTGAATTTTAACCGCCAACCCTGTGGGCCGCAGTCCCATACACAACGACTATGCCACCGGGGCTCAGCCCCTGTAGATGGTTTTTTAAGAAAACTATGATATACTCTTTATAACAAGATGTATTGTTTTCCTATATTTAATACCTTTTATACCATCAGCCATGGTGGCACATCAGGAAGATTTTGGATTGCTATGGTCAGCAATCCAAACTGACCAGCCTCTCCAAGGGAAACCAGTGAAACTGCTCCCATAAAGAGTTAGTCTCTGAAACCCTGTGGAACAGTTCTCTTCCCAGTGGATTTGGATTTGTAGCATTTATTTGAGGGTAAGTCTGAAATTATTGCTACCTGGGTTCCAGTTTAGTTTTTGTACACGTAAGTTACAAACAATGTACTTTTAAAATGTTTATGACATCAGTGGATGGCTGCAGACACTTTCAATAATGTACTTGTCTTCCTCTTAATGGAGTGCCTTAATACACTATTGTAGTGGATGGATTTGGGACCTCTATTCATACCTCAGTATGAGAACACGTTCTAACAAATTGGCAGTCTGAGATGCTCACCCTCACTACACAATCGCTGAAGACAAAATGGGTGCAGAAGCAAATGTGGTGAAGAAGGCAAATGGTGCCTGGCTTAAAAGATATAGCATCTGGAGTATTAGAGACTTGAAGTAAAGCAAGCGGCCATTCAGCAGAGAAACAAGCAGCCCATATGGAAGAAGCACACAGCCTCTGCCATCATGAGGGGTGATTGGGACCAGGTAACAGGCATCATGAGACCCTTAACTATCAAAACCATATGGTTAAGAACGAGGGCTATTGGAACAGAGACCCAAAGCCCATTAGTAGACAATGGAATATGCCCCACGGGGGTCACAGGGAAGAAATGAGTCAACCACTGTGCTAAAACACCAGTGAAATACAATATTCCTCTGGGTCCTTGAGATTTCCTCACCCCCACTACCATGACCCCAGCAATGCCTCTCACTTGGAACTAGTCTGTAGCATCTACACAACTGGAGATAAGCTCCCACGATACACAGAACCTGTCAGCAGGAATGGGAAGAAGGAAGAACCAGTCACAATGATTAACACAACCACACAACCCCTTCAGGGCAAAGTACTGGAAAGCATGGGGTAAGGGAGACAGTGGTTGATGTGAGACATGAAAATAACTTGTAATCTACCAAGGGGTTGAGGGGAAGAGAAGTGGGGAAAGGAACTGGTACCAAGGGCTCAATAGAAGGTAACTGTCTAGAAAAGAATGATGGCAACATTTGTACAAATATGTCTGAAGTAATTGATTGCAGTAAGTATTGTAAGAGCCCTCAACTTTTTTTTATTGGAGTGCCTTCCAAAAATAGGTCCAAGTAAAGCAGCTTTCAAGGCAGAGTGGGTTTTGGGGACTTCAGCTGGGTCCTCTTAATAGATTTTCTCAATGAACATAGGATAATCATTGGTGCTTAATCGGACAATGCCTTAAAAAAAATTGAACACTGTATTAGTGACAAGAAAACAAGCAGTTACACCAAGGCATTTTTTCCATCACAGCAATGGATTGTCCTGTGAAAAGTGATGCCCGTACAACTACCCTGTAGCCCTGATCTTGACCCTTCAAACCATGTTCTCGAAAGGTTGAAAATGAGCACTGTGTAACTTCAGAGAGGATCCCCAAAGTACCATTCTCACATGTTCTGAGTCTAAGAGCAGAATTCTTCAGGAATGGTGGAAACGAGTGGTGGGAACAGTCTTAGTAAACAATATAGACTTAGAGAGAGATCATAGATTGAAGCAGAAAATTCACATATTGATGTTTGTGTTCAAGAAAAGGTTCCTTGGGTCTTATGTGTTTCTGAGACTAGCATGGCATCAATAGAAAACCGCGCCTTTTGTGGATTTGCTGGTGCTTTCAAACTAAGCTTAGTTTATGACCAACTGTCACTCAACCACTATACCACCAGGTCTCCTAATATCCCCATAATACTTAAAAAAAAAAATTAGCCTTGTTTCAACTATTAAAAAATTGATTTTGTACTAAAAATATTCTTGAACTAAGAATTACTGAAATTAAACTCAATAATTAAATTGGTAAGATTGTGCGTCCATAAACTGATCTCTCAAAAAATAATAATTTATAAATTATCAAGTGTTCATGAGGGAGAGGGGGAGGGATGGGACAAATGAGCTGATACCAAGGGTTCGTGTAGAAAATTTTTGAGAATGATGATGATAACACATGTGCTTGACAATGGGTGGATGGATGGGGATGATAGCTGTATGAGCCCCCAGTAAAATTATTTAAATATATATACACATATACATCTATATTAAGATGTCTCTAGGCTTGGTCTATTTTTTATGTAAATGTTGGCATTCTAAATTGGATTTTTTTTGTAGGTCATTGTTAACATCACTTCATGGAAAAGTTTTAAGTGTAATTTTGAATGTTTTAAAAAGAAATAATTCTAACCTATTATGATAGTACTGGACATAGGAAATATTTAGACCGATTACTTGAATATCTAGAATTAGGAGACCGTCGTGAGTACATTTACACAATTAAAAAGTTTTGTCCTATTTTACTCTTGTCAGTAGAGTTCTTGTAACTTTCATTTTATGTCTGATAGTTTGAGTTTCTTTAATGCAGAAATAATTACTCCACCGAAATTAAGACTATTCTTAACCTTCGTTTATAAAATATTTCTCAGGTGTTTTTAATATTTGTTGTTTCCTTTAATAGGCAACCCAAAAAATAACTTTATGCTAAAAATTGTGTTGACTGTTACTGCCCTTGTTTACTGAAAATATAATTTCAGTTAATTGTTCAAGATTAATGTCATGCTTATATTAATGTAAGTACTAAAGGAGTAAGCTTACTTAAATTTATGAGCACAGATTCTCCAAACCTCTTAACTAGTCTGAAATTTATTATGATTTTTTTAGTGGTTTATACTTTGCTTTGACTTTAATTTTAAAGAAATATAAACAGGAATCATGTTATTAGTATTTCATGCTACATAAAGTTTGGAAAATAGAAGGAAAATATTTAAGTCACTTTTTATGCTAAATGCTTTTCAATTTATCTTGTCAATGAATATAGTCTATTTATTTGTAACTTAGACACTTTTCACTGGTTATCCAATTAAATAGACGGGTTAAGTTTGGTTAAAAAAATTGAATCATTTAGAACTATTAAAACTTAGTTTGGCTTTTTCCTATAAGTTGGATAATGCTTTACTAGTCATTTTTAGAGACAATTTCTTATTGTACTTTGCCACTAAGCCTTCTTTTGACACATAACTTTAGGGTAATTTTTATAAAGTTTTCATGTAATAAGCCTAAAACATTTTTAGCATGGAGTTATGATGCTAGTATTTGCTATCCAGTGGACCTTTGTAAAGTTCTTGGGGAAAAATATCTTCTATTTTCGAGAACGTTTTCAAACCCTCTTATATAAGTTGAAAAAAGGTAAGTACGTCATTTGTTAGGACAATTTATCAATACTAACTTAGTCTGTACATGTTTTAATATTAGTTTACATGTTTTGTGTTTGGGCAGTATTAAAAATATGATTTTCATCAGTAGCATTAATAACAGACTTAAAACATTATGTTACAAAGAAGAGTCAGCATTGAAAGAACAGATCCATCAAATTTTCAAGAAATTTAAATTTAGGTTATGTCGAAATGCACTATCTTAGTGAGAATGAGGGTAAGACAAAAAAACATAACTATTAAATCATAGAAACCTTTATTAAATAAAAATATCACAATGTAAAGCTTTTGTTTCTTAACTTATCTTCCATCTAGGTCTCTACACTTGTGAAGGTGGTGGTTCAATCTCTAACCCTTCCCTGAAGAATTCCGCACTCAATTTACACCATATCAAAGCAGCAATTTGAGCATTCCCAAAGGAAATAAAATGTTATGTTCCTTTTTGATGTTCTTTGAGTTTGGGGTGCAAAACAGAAGTCTGAAGAGAAAGGATCAGTGCTGTAGGGTGGATGGAGTAAGATTTCCCAATGCTGTTCTGATAAGACAGCATTGTTACCTTGCTACCTTTGAAGAATGAACTCGTCATGATGGGGGGAATTCCTTGACACAACTTAGCTGGTCTTTTTCTAACCATTGCATTTTTGCATTTTCTTAAGAGTTCTTTTTTCATAATAACCCCTTGTGGTCATTCTGTATCTTTCCAGAATCTTAGTAACACTTTTGGGATCCAAATAAGTTACTAAAACCTGAGCCACCTTTGCCTTGAGCATAATTGACTCAGCTGATCCCTTGTTTGATTGAGTGGACCTTTTTTTTCCTTCTAGACTTCCCCAAAAAGACAAGTATATTACTGAGAGAACATGTTTGCAGTCATGTACTGATCCCAAAGCTATATTTAAAGATGTTTTGTTTGGAACAAATCTGGCCATGTATGATTGGTGGTGGTGTTTTTTAATTTACCCTCATCCATACCACTAGCTGGCTTTATGGAACAGAATTTTTTGTTCTCACTGTTTTAAATACTTTGTTTTCTTTTTCTTTTCTGTCATCACTGCCTTCTGGTGGTCGTGGGAGCTACCCAGCCTTGCTCCTGGAGAGCCACTGCTGGATTTGAACAACCAAGCCCATGGACCGCAGTCCTGCACTCAACCACTACGCCACCGGGGCTCAGCCCTATTCTTGCAGTTAGAGCCAGAAATCTGGAAAAGGTGCTGGTTCTAGGGGAGCAGTCCTCAACCTGAGGGTCATGATCCCTTTGGGTGTCAAATGACCCTTTCACAGCGGTCAGCTAATTCATAACTAGCAAAATTACAGTTATGATACAGCAACAAAAATAGTTTTATGATTGGGGGGTCATAACATGAATCGTATTAAATGGTTGCACCATTAGGGAGGTTGAGAACCACTTCTAGGGGAAGTTTTTTTCCGTTCTATGAAAATGTTACTACGTTTTCATCTACTTCATGGCTCCTTGATGATCTTCATATTCCTGTTCTATTCATTTTATGTCTCAAAAGTGACTAGTTGAAACCACACCCAAACCTGATAAAACCTCTTAACAAAGAAAAAACATACCCAGATGGATTAATATGAATATTAGGGTAGGTAGGTTTACAATGTATTCGATTAGGGAAAAGTTCAATCCATAACTAGCACCGTATGTGATCCATCAGGTGGTGCTATTAAAAACAAAGGGGAACGAAGTCAAGAAAAGTACATTCTTAAAGTGTATTCAGGGAATGTTTTATAAAGACAACATTTGAACAAAGGCCTTAAAAAGGGAGTAAATTTCAGGTAACTGTGTAAAGAGTGTTCCAAGGAAAGGAAGTTTACTCAGTATTCACTTATCAGCATGGTAAGTTTCAAAGATTAGGTTGGTAATGTGTAGTGTAAGATTGTTATGTCATTAAAAAAATTGCCACACCACAGAAGCATGGCGCAGCCA